>AWOL01S0088328.1:84029-106496 GCA_000715115.1 Nicotiana otophora | reverse complement strand
ACGCTCGGGCCGAGTATGGTACCGGGTGCCAGCCACGTCCCTTCAGGTTTGGGGCGTGACAATGTCACTCCACCAATAGAGTTCCTTGAGATTATGATACATCTTTGTAGAACCTGGGTGCACAGAATACCTAGAAGTGTAAGCCTCGGTCATGATTCTTTCCCGAAAACCATCTACATTTGGAACACATACACGCCTTTGGTACCTTAGTGCACTATCATCCATGACAAGAGTAAAAGCCATAGTTTTATGTTTTTGAATCCCCTCCTTCAGTTGTACCAACAATGGATCGTCGTATTGCTTCTCTTTGACATCCACGACAAGCAATGATTCAACCCTNTATATATATATATATATATATGGGTTTTCGAGTATGTTTACCCCTTAGATGAGACATACGATATTTTCAGATGATTCAGAATATGGTCTCATCGGCGTAGGTTGAGGGTTATTCCTCTAGAGTTCACAGTTACAGAGTGGTACGCTCGGGCCGAGTATGGTACCGGGTGCCAGCCACGTCCCTTCAGGTTTGGGGCGTGACAATGTCACTCCACCAATAGAGTTCCTTGAGATTATGATACATCTTTGTAGAACCTGGGTGCACAGAATACCTAGAAGTGTAAGCCTCGGTCATGATTCTTTCCCGAAAACCATCTACATTTGGAACACATACACGCCTTTGGTACCTTAGTGCACTATCATCCATGACAAGAGTAAAAGCCATAGTTTTATGTTTTTGAATCCCCTCCTTCAGTTGTACCAACAATGGATCGTCGTATTGCTTCTCTTTGACATCCACGACAAGCAATGATTCAACCCTATTTTGCATAATTATCCTCCTTCACTAGAGTCCGCAAGACTAACTCCCAAGCTAGCTAACTGGTGAACCTCCCTGGCCAACGGCCTTTGACATGCCTCCAAGTGATACAAACTACCCATAGATTTCTGGCTAAGAGCATTCGCCACAACATTGGCTTTCCCTGGGTGATATAGAATATCGATGTCGTAATCCTTGAGTAACTCAAGCCATCTTCTCCGCCTCAGATTTAGCTCCTTTTGTTTGAAAATATATTGAAGACTCTTGTGGTCCGTGAATACATCCACATGGACCCCATACAAATAATGACGCCAAACTTTCAATGCAAAAACCACCGCCGCAAGTTCCAAGTCATGTGTTGGATAGTTCGTTTCATAATTCTTGAGTTGCCTAGAAGCATAAGCTATAACCTTGCCGTGTTGCATTAACACACACTGAGAGGGTACAAATGGGTTATAGCTTGATTCCTCGGTCAGATGAAACCCTTCTCTAACAAATCCTTCAATCGTTCCTTTAGCTCCTTCAATTCTGCTGGTGCCATCCTGTAGGACGGAATAGATATAGGCTGCGTGCCTGGCATCACATCAATCCCAAAATCATCCTCCCTATCTGGAAGAATCCCAGGGAGCTCATCAGGAAAGACATCCGAAATTTCATTCACAACTGGCACAAAATCGAGTGTAGATGCCTCAGCATCGGTGTCCGTAACCCAGACCAAATGATAGATACACCCCTTATTATTCATCTTCGTGGCCTTAAGGTAAGAAATAAACCTACCTTTTGGCATGACATTATCCCCCTTCCACTCAACAACTGGCTTATTTGGAAATTCAAACCTCGCATTCCTAGTTCGGAAATCGAGCTTGGAAATACATGAATAAAGCCAATCCATTCCCATAATTACATCAAAATCAACCATCCCCAATTCAATGAGATCGGCCACAGTGTCCCGACCACGTACAGTGACAACACAACCCCTATAAACCCGTGCGGCCACAATAGACTCGCCAACCAGAGTAGATATAGAGAACGGCTCAGGAAGCTATTCTGGTTCTATCCCAAATTCCATAGCAACATAAGGGGTGACATAGGACAAGGCGGAACCAGGATCAATAAGAGCATATACATAATGAGATTGGACAATCAATATACCTATGACAACATCTGGAGAAGTCTCTGCACTCTGGCGACCACTCATAGCATAGAAACGGCTGCGTCCTCCCGAACTCTGCGCACCACCCCTAGATGCACCACACCTTACTGGTGTTGGAGTACCTCGAGCTGGAGGGGGTGCTAAAGATGTAGCAGCAGCAGAACTGGATGGCTGTGTTGTGCCCCTGCCCGCACCTTGGCTGGATAAACGACACTCCCTCTGAATATGACCCTCAATCCGCACTCGTAACATATGGGTAGGTCCATGTAGTAGATCCCCAAGTGCATCTTCCCGCACCTAGGGCATGGGGCCTTCGCTGCTACTGGAATCTCTCTCCTGATAGGCCCTGCTGGTGGGGTTCCCTCCTGCCCTGATTGGGCCTGAAACGACTCCCCTGCTACTGACTGGTCCCTGCTGGTGGAGCACTTGTTCAAGACTGAGCAAAAGACTGGGATGGCCTTGATGACCTTCCCCTAAAAGCTGATCTTCCCCCACCAAATGACTCCCCAAAGGTTCCCGCTGACCGGGCCTTGCTGATACCCTCTCGCTCCATTCTGTTCTTCAACTTGCGGTTATCTGTAGCTTGAGCAAATGCTACCATCTTCACATAGTTCATATATGAATTCAAGGCAGCTGTATCGGCCTCATTGATAACCAAGGGGCTAAGGCCCTGCACAAGCCGGCGCACTCTAACCTCCATAGTCGACAACATATGAATAGCATATTTTAATAGGCACGCGAACTCCATTGTATACTCCCACACACTCTTACTACCTTGTTTAAGGTTCTCAAACTTTATGGCAGGGGTTGCCCTAGTGTCAGCAGGCAAGAAATGGTCCATGAAAGCATCAGCAAGATCACGCCACCTCGCTGGAGGGCTCCCCTCCTCCCGAGAGTCCTCCCACAACTCAAACCAAGAGTAGGCCACCCCTTTCAGGCGGTAGGCGGCCAACTTCACTCCCTCCATCTCAGTAGCGCGCATAACCCAGATTAGCATTTTGTGAACACCGGAGGATCCAACTGAATAAACCTATTCACCCTGAAACCACTAGAATCCCCTTGTTGCCTAGAAAAAGTGGGTACAACATTTGATCTCTGGGCTTGAGAAGCCATTTTTAGTGTCAGAATCTAGATGGATCCCCTAAGATCCCCATCGAAAATACATGAACCGGAAGCTGGGGCTGGAGGTGGAACCGGAATATCAGTTGGAGGAATCGCTGCACCCTCAGTAGGTGCAGGAACTAGTGTGGCCTGGTCAAGTGTAGTGGAATCAGGCAGTGTAGCAGTCGGGGGATTATCCTTGCCCCTCGGCTATTCACCCGCATCATCAAATAAAGGGTCAACTGCCATTCCTAAGGCAACATTGACTCCTTGGCCAGTTCTTTCTCTCTTCTTAGGTTCCATGTACTAAAATTTAAAGGAATGCACGAGTTAGAGGAGGAACAGTTTCACAACAATTTCACAATCAGTTTCATCGCATGACCCGGAATATCAAAGAAGGGTATTATTCCTAAATTTTCAAGTAGCCTCCATCATATAGATGTGGTCGACAAGACACCAATAAGGAGGACTCTACTAGACACGGCTTTGAGACATCCTAGGATACTTTAAAACCTTAGGCTCTGATACCAAGTTTGTCACGCCCCAACTCGAAAAGTGCGACCGGCGCTCAACTGAGTGAACCCGGTCAAGCAAGCATGTTAGATACTTTCTACCCAACTCACCCATGATCAAGAGAGGACATAGTTTCAGTAATTAGACAGTAGGAAGATCGTGTATACAATACTAAATTATTTCGTTAGTTACTTCACTTTTAAGTCTCAAAATACACATATTCTTATAGTTTGAGTGGAACAAGTGATCAAAACACAACATAACTTGTTTAACTTTTCTAGCACCCATGTACAACACATATAGTGTCTATGGAGCCTCTAAAAGATACAAAAGAGTGTTATGATGGGGCCGGCAACAAGGCTCCGGCTATATCTCAAAAGGTGATAATAATATGAATAAAAGATACAATACATGACCCCGGGATGAAATGGGGCTCACCAAGTCTATTGGGAAAAAAAGGATGTACCGCTATCGCTGATCAACACTGCCTGCTATGGAACCACCTGCATCCATTTAAAGATGCTGTGCCCCCTGCCAAATAGACGTTAGTACTGTCAAATAGTACTAGTATGTAAAACTAAACACCATCTCCATAGAATGAATAATAATACAAGGGGGAACAGTCAAGAATTCAATAAGAGCTTCAAATAATACTAAAACATCAAGTTAAGGATCACATAAGTTTTCAAGTCAATTTCAATGTTATTAGGTTGGGTGATCTTTAGTTTCGATATACCATAATCCCAATACCACCATATTCTTACACGGAGTCCGATCACGACCCGATCAGCTAGGTCGTCTCATTTGAGACATCAACCATAACAACAATTTCAATTATAATTTCCAACACAGTCACCACCATGTGTGCGACATAGCGTCCGATCACAGCCCGATCGGCTAGGTAGTCTCACCCGTGACATTACCTTTTTCATTCAATCATCTCACGTCATACTTCTTTCACCTCTTTTCATTTCATTGGCACAAGTGGCCACAATTATAAAGTCATTCTTGGCACTTAGCTGTATTTCATAATTCCAGTTCCCCTTTCCACATTCAAACGTCATTATCATTATAAAAAACAATAAGGATTCCCATTCAAGACATTAAAGTCTTAACAACATTAGAGGCTTTCCATACAATTTGGCGTAACAACCTTTATTTCGATCTTCACTTGAAGTCTTAACATTTTTAACACATTCCATATTTTGAACACATCCTCAATAATGTGGTGATATGATGAAGCGTTTACAATACATATTGAGCATATATGCTTCAACACAAGCACATTCAGAATAGCTAATTCTATTATGATCAATTTGGGACTTACCCCAATTACATGAACACCGTGGGATTCGATTCTAAGAAGAAGGGGGTTTAGCCAACATACCTCAATTGAGCTTCCTTTAAACTTTAAAATGTTTCGGAATTCTTAGCAACTTCGATCTATTTTTCAAATATAACAAGTTGGACCAAAATTAGTAAGATGGTCATGATTCTAGCTCATTTGAGCACATTATCAAACACTAGGTGTGTATTAATGTTTTTAAGGCCCTTTTGTGAAAGATTCCATCATTACCCAACCCATTCTCTACCATTTTTAGCTCACAACCTTCCCATATTCTTTGATAACACATGCATGCAAGATAATAACCCCCACACCCAAGAATTGTCTTTCTAATTATCCTATTTTTTGTAAATTTTCGAAATTGAGAGCTAGGACATAGATTCTTACCTTTAGGATGAAGACTTTCTTTGTTAATCCTCAATGATTGAGCAAGAATTGATAGATAATAGGTTGAAGGTTACTCCCCCACACTAAGCACTCATTCTCACTCTAAAAGTATCAGAAATGTACTCAAATTTGACTATGGCATATGTTTTATCGAAGTACTTTTGGGTTATAAAAACCCAAAAATACAGCCCAGGGACAGGATCTACGGTCAAATATGCGACCGCATAATTAGTTTTCGGTTCGCGAAATGGCCGTAAAAAATGGCTTACGGAACTGGGCTGGCCTTCTTCACTCTGTGGACCTGTTCTGCGATCGCATAATGCGCCGCAGATCCTCCCTCCGCAAAAATTCTAAAGCTGATTGTGCGACAAAAGTGTGGCCCGTGAAATGGTTGTGCGGTCGCATAAAAAGCCGCGAAATTGACATAAAAAATGGCCTAAATAACTGCTTCACTCTGCGGCCATTCTGCGTCCCGCAGAGTGATTATGCGGCCGCATAATGGGCCGCAGAATGCCCATCACTGTAAAATATTTTCCTTCAACTCCCCAACGCACTGTTCAATCCAAAAAGTCCGAACCCCGGTTTTTAGGAAACGTCCGAAGAATTTCTACTATTATTAACCTCTACGCCTACCCCGGCATCACAGAACCCCAGTTTTTAGGAAATAGTTTTATGGGGCCTTACAGAGCGAGAGCTTGGATTATGACGACATATGCATGCGCCCCGATGTTGACATGCCCGCAGGGAACAACCTCCAAAGTTTGACATTTTTGATGGAACATGTGACCCCCATGCTCACTTGAGGGCGCACAGTGACAAGTTGGTCGGAGTGGCGAGAAATGAAAAGTTAAGAATGAAACTATTTATTAAATGTCTGAATGGGGAAGCACTTACTTGGTACACTAGAAAAGACCCTAGGAGCTGGAGGGAAATGCAGGACATGGCTGCAGATTTTATGAATCGCTTCGTATTTAACACTCAACCCACTTATACCCCAATATATAATGCCCAACCATACTACAATGCTCAACCACACTACAACCCGCCCCGAGCCAATATACATTACCCACCACGACCATATGCTCCCGTCCAAACTACCACTCACCAAAATAGACCTCCTTATGCACCCAGACCATACCCGAACCTTGAAGAAAGAAACCCCAGAAACTTTACCCTAAGTTTTGATCCTTCAGCCAAATTATTTGAGAGGTTGAGAAGAACCGACTAATATACCCGGTGGAAGGAAGAATCCTTGACCAATCCTCCAACTATTTCGATGCAAGCAAGCATTGTGCCTATCATTTTGGTGTTCCTGGGCATGACATAGAGGATTACTATAGGTTGAAGAATGAGATCGAAATGTTGATTAAGAGTGGAGGTATCCAATGCTCCCAGCCCCACCTAATGTAAACCGTAACCCACTACCGAACTACAAACCCCAAGGAACCATCATGATCATATTGGACGAGGACTATGACCAAAGGGACTATCGTTACTATCGGGAATGACAAAGCTGCAAGAATACCACCTCGGGAAACTCCATTGATCATTGTGCAGCTGAAACCTCCCATGATGGTTCAAACATACCAACAATGACCCATCACAACTGTTAGAGATGAGGGGAGTCAAGAATAAAAAAACAGCTCCATGGACTTATCGGTCAAAGGGAAAGGGCAACATGACAAACACCGCAGATGCTCATGGGATGACTAGGTCAGGACGGTTGTCATGCCCCAACCTTGGGGAGCGGGACCGACACTTGACCGAGTTATCCTAATTAAGCAAGCCTACTTAGTGCCTACTAATCAACCTTACCCATGACCAGTTAGATAAGAAATTACAAGAGATAGACATGAGAGGATAAAATGTACAACACCAACTTATATTACTTTTAGGATATTCATTTGCAATTACCCAAAACATTACGAGTTCATAGTTTAAAAGTGGAACATCTGATTCATTGTTGAGTTTATTGAAATTGTTGTTATTAAGAGCTATTCACATGTTTTGTGGTTAAATGTTTTGATTAGTGGAATATCTTTCCTTGTTGAGTTATTTCCCGTTCATTTTGTTGTTATTGAGATTCTTGTACACAATGTGGTTGAGCCGTGGGCTGTGTTGTGGTGAGATTGGTATTGTTGTTTTGACAATGTTGTGGCATATGACAATGGAAAATAGAACATGTAATAATAACTTAAATTAAAGCATGTAAGAATAAACTTGACAACGAAAAATAGAACATATAATAACCACTTCAACTAAATGCTTATAAATAATCTAAGACTCTAAACTGGTCAATCGTCACATATAACCTCGTACACACACTCATCACCTCATGTACACGTCTTCCACATAATTCAAATAGTACATTTAAACCCAATCCTAAGTGGTATTTTTCCCCCATAAAATTAGCCAAGACACTTACCTCAACTAGGCCAAATCAACACTCAAAAATGCCTTTTCCCTTAAATTTTGCCTCTACACGGCTCAAATCTAACCAAAAATGAGTTAATATCATCAAACAATACAAGCAAAACCAATTTCAATTAATAAAGTTAGGATCTTTAAACAATTTTCAAAAGTCAACACCGAATTCACCCTGTCAAAAATCGAGTCCAAGGGTAGATCTCGACTACCCATAACCCCGCGAGTCCATATATGTGTTTTGTTTTCAAATCCGAGTTAAATTCAACTCTCAAATCTCAACTTTTAATTTTTCCAAACATAGACAAAATTCCCCAGATATTCTCTTAGATTCTCATGAATTAGAGGTTAAAACTCATAAATAATCATGATATAATTAAAAATTTATCAAAATCACTAACCCAATATTTGTAGGTGAAAATCCCTTCTCAAAATCGTCTTTTACCGAGTTTAGGGTTCCAAAATATGAAAATGAGACTAAATCCCGTTTTTCAGCCTTTTTGTTCAGGTACAGAAGTCGCAATTGCGAATCCTTGCAAATGCGAACAATGACTCGCAAATGCGGCACCTGACTGCCCAGGGGAATATCATAAATTCGACACTGAATTCGCATTTGCAAAGTGTCATGCCCTGAAATCGGGGAGAGCGACCGGCGCTCAACCAAGTGAACCTAGCCGAGCAAGCCTGTAAGATTTCCTTCTACCCAAACTCATTAATGAATAAATAGGAGATGAACTCCATTATTAAAACAATGAAAAGGTATGATTAACAACTCCCATTTCATATTCATTAGCAACTTCATTCATAATTTCCAAAATAGTACAAGTTTATAGATATAATGAAAAATATGTTTTCCAAATACCAACATTTCTAGTTCAATTGCCTACATCAAACACCACCTACAACCTGTCTACGGAGCCTCTAAGTATAACAGAAGAGTAATATGAAAATGTTGGCAACAAGGCTCCGGCTATACCTTAAAACAAAAAGTACAACATCAAATGACATTAGGCCCGAAATAGAGTAGGGCTCACCAAAACCTGCTGAATAGGGAGTAACTGCTAATGAGGACCAAACTTGCCCGTTGATGAACCACCTGCATCCATTGAAGATGCAACCCCCTCGGCAAAAGGGATGTTAGTACATATGGAATAGTACTAGTATGTAAAGCTAACTGTCCTCTTTCAAAATAGAATGCCAATATAAGAAAGGGAAATCCATAGAAACATCAAGTCACAATCAACCATATCCAAATGTCTAGTTAAAACATATGAACTTTTCAAATACGATATTAATATATATTATTGGTTGGGAGATCATTAGCACCGATATACCACCATGTTTGTAGCACGGAGTTCGATCATGCCCGATCGGCTAGGCCATCTCCCCACAAACAAAGTGGTTTTACATGTGATGCAAAAGCAAAGTGTTACCAACAATAGTACCACCATGTGCGCAACATGGCTTCCGATCTCCACCCGATCAGCTAGGCCGCCTTCCCACATAAGCCGTGTGGGTTGACTTTTCCAATCCACAATTATTACCAGTTTCATCCCAATTAAGGGGAATAACATTAACCGATCAATCTCATCCCAAATAAAGGGAATCATCACAATCCACTCCTACACCGGAACATTTAGTTTTAGGTGTGGTTTGTTACAACCCACCCTTCCTCGGTTTGCTAATGATACTTACCAAAAATATTATTTTTGTTTTTGCACACAAAGGTAACATAGGTACAAATGTATTTACCTCATCATCTTTAACATTGTATGAATCTCCACTAGTATTTTCAACCAATAATAACAACAATATTCCCTTGGCTCTTTTGGCCATTCACAAGATTCTTTATTAAAGGCACGGTGGCTGTATTTGATATTCTACACTTTCATTTCTTCCCTCTCATGTATCATCATCATAAATATCAAAATACATAATATTCCGAAAATCACAACTTTAAGTTCATTATAAATGAAGACTTTAAGCACATTAGATTTCTTTCCAAGAATGGAGTAAAATGATTGGCAATCGATGCGCAAGTTAAAATCATAAACAAGTAACACACCATTTATTCTCGAAATACTTTTTCCCAAAAAGGGCAATACACAATTTTCACTAATGAATATGTAAGAACGCAAAACACATTGAAAATACTCACCAAGCATAGCATTAGTTAAAACAGCCACATATGGGCATGACTTGAGTACATAAGATTTTAGGCCATTCTATTTTTGAAATAATTTTGGAACAGTTGAATCAAAGCTCATTTCATAATCTTTCTCACATAATCTTATATTATTGGCACCACTAGCCACAAGTATAACTTTCATTCTTGGCACGTTGGCCACACTCTATATCCCCACTTCACTTATTTCATTTTCAAGCATCTTTATAGATTATCAATAACAAGATATTTCCAATCAAGACTTTACGTGCCCATATGAGCAATTAAGAGTCTTAGGCATATCGAGTTTTTCTCACACAATTTGGCCTACTAGCTTTCGTTTGAAATACGACTCAAAGCCATAACATCTTAATACGTAATCAACACTTTGGACTTATATATTTTGACATAAGGCTCATTCGGAATAGTCAAGTTTATAAGGGATAATCCAGAATATAGGAATTAGGAACTTGAGCCAACAATACTTGAAACTTATGAGAACATTATGGAATTCGATCATAAGAGAGTAGTTTAGCTAACATACCTCGCTTTGAGCTTTCCATAAAATACTACAACGTTCTGGAAACCCTAGCAACTTCAATCTATTTTGAGACATAACAGAATTAAACAAAAATTAGAAAGATATTCATTGTCTCAGCACATTTGAGCATTTTATCAAACACTTGATGTGCAAATTGGTTACAAGGTTCTTCCACAAGATTCCTTTCACTTCACAACCCAATCGTTACCCATTTGGGCTCAACAATCTTCCCACAAACCTTATTGGTACATGCATGTACACATAATACTCTCACACCCAAGAATCATACTTCCAATCACCCATCTTTTACACCAAAGCTGAAATTGAAGACTAGGGTTAGATCCTTACCTCTTGAGTGAAGATCTTGTGAGATTTCCTTGTTGGATTTCAAAGCTTGGATAAGATCTTGATGAACAAAGCACTTGATCTACTTCCTCTCTCTAGAACACTCTCACTTCTCTCTAAAAATATCAGGTTTTTGCCTTCAAAATGAGCCCCAAATACTATTTATCAAAATGGGGTCGGGTTATAAAAATTGGAAAATGGACTCTCCGAATTCAGGTCTATGGTTGCAGAACTGATTGCTGAATAGGTATGCGGTCCACAAAATGAACCGCGAAACTGATGCCCAGAACTGGGCTGCACCGGACCGATCTGCGATAATTATGCAGTCCGCAAACCACTTTTGTGGTTCGCAGAATGATTCTGCGGTCGCAAAATTGACCGCAGAATCACATTCTGCCAGCCTTTTGGGATTTGGTCATAACTTCTTGTAGGAATGTCTAAACGACGAACGGTTTGAAGAGTTAGAAACTACACTCGAATATATTTCATCTTATAGGTTGTCCATCACATAACTCCTTATATATATGCAGATATGCTATTCCAAAGTTTGGTATTGTGCCTACTCATTTGGAATTTTAGTCTATCATGTAATTGCCAACTTGACTTAGACTTAGGGCTCTACTTAAGCCCCACATCACTTATAATATGCCTCGTACACTTATTATCATATCCAATTGATATCCATCATATTAATAGTCCTCGTCTGCACACAAAACAATATAATTAGCACATATCAGCTTTCTTAATAGCGCTTAAGTACTTCAAAATTTTCCGAGGTGCTATATTCTCCCCCATTTAGGAACATTCGTCCTCGAATGAGGAGTAGAGTCAGTCCCCAAACACTTAACATAGCCCGTTTCTTCTTCCACACATCTAGATGAACTGAACTGTAATCCAACACATGTGACCTATCAGCATGGTACCTCAAGAACATAGACACGTGGAATACCGGATGAACTCCTGATAGGCTAGGAGGCAAAGCAAGCATGTATACAACCTCTCCAACTCACTCCATCACCTTGAATAGACCGATGAACCTCGGACTCAGCTTGCCTCTCTTTTGGAACCTTATGATACCCTTCATCGACGAGACTTTTAGGGGAACCTTCTCACCTCCCACAATTGATAAATCATGCGCTTTCTGATTAGTGTAACTCTTCTGCCTAGACTGCGTTGTGCGAAGTCGCTCTTGTATCAACTTTACCTTATCCAATGCATCCTTTACCAAACCACTACCATATAACCTATACTCGCTGGACTCAAACTAACCGATGGGGAAACGACATCACCGACCATACAAGGCCTCAGACGGAGCCATGTCGATGTTGGACTGATAACTATTGTTATAAGCAAACTCGACCAAAGGCAAGAATCCATCCCACCACACTCCAAAATCCATCACACATGCTCTGAGCATATCCTCCAGAATCTGAATAGTCCGCTCCGACTGCCCATGGATCTGCAGATGAAAAGTCATCTTGAGCTCTACCAGGGTACCAAATTCACTCTAAAAAGCTCTCCAAAAGTGTGAAGAGAATGGAGTTCCTCTATCTGAAATGATTGAAATAGGCACACCTTGCAATATGATTATCTCCTGAATATAAATCTAGGCCAACCTCTATGAAGTGTAAGTAGTCATCATCAGAATAAAGTGTGCAGACTCGGTTAGTCTGTCGACAATTACCCAGAGGTGCAAGTATTATAATAGAGCTTCAAGTTATAGATATGAATTATACCTATGTGGAAGGGAGGTCATGAAAGAGATAGAAGATGTGATGTGATATTTTAAGGTAAGTAAGATAAAGGTGAACAACGTACGAGATACTCACATGAAGAAGGTTGTGTATAGTCCATACTTCGGATAGAAGTCTAGAAGCGCGGGGATTCAGTATCCAGGAATGATAGCAGTGTCGTAAGTGGCATATTTTCCAGCCTATGGTTTCTAGGTATCGAGAAATCTAATTAAGAGAGTAAAGAAGAGTTAGAGACGATGTGATGTCTCGCTTGATGTTCCAGAATGACATAAGGAAATCTATGATGCAAGCAAGTTGAAGGAAGGTTGCGAGTAGTATAAATAGATATGTGTAGGTCGCAAGCTAAAGTATGGTAAATCGACAAGGTTTTAGGAATACAGGATTAGGATAAGAACGGGCGAGTGAGAAGGTGATGAGAATGGATAAGTCCTCGGGATTAAGCCCATGAAAACAAGAGAGCTAATGGTTTCTCCAAGTTAAAGAAAGCTCAGTATAGCCTGAATGAACTCAAAGGAGTCAAAGACGAATAACATTTAGAAGAGATGGAATGTTGTCCTGGTAGTAGGATAAGGATGTAATTGCGATAGATAAAGGATGATATTTGGGCCTTCGATTGAGTAATGATTTGAAGAAAAAAAAAGAGAAATGGGATTTCATTAATTGAACATGATTAAAATACCCACGTAAGGTGAATCACATTGGGATGTTATAAAATATGGTTATGGAAGTATGGTATCGCCCCCAGGTGGATCAGGAAATTCACTTCAAATGTTCCTCGATGCAACGTGAGCCATAGTGATTACGCAAGAGGTTTCAAGTTATTAATGGTAGATTGTAGATCAATATTGAGGTGAATGAACAATGGATGGATAAAAGTTACAAAGTATGAGATGAGATTAGGCCGTCATTCTTAAGATCAACAGTAATGAGCAAGCATTCAAAGACTTAGATTTATACTTATAGGATAAGTAACGAGAGTAACCTGGAGGTTGGAAGCAGACCTCAGTAACAGTAAACCGAAGTAAGAGTTATGGTATAGTACGACTTACTTAGATGTAGTAAAGCCATAGACACCCCGAGGTACAACTTGTCATAATTCTATATATGTTCACAAAGTGAGGCCTAGAGAATAGCTAAAAGCTGGATGAAAAATGAGAGAAGGGTTGCAGAGGCGCACATACAAGGAAAAAGTCTTACCGACTACATGATAGAAGGTGGCAACAGTTACGAGATTGGAAGAATTCCAACCATAAGTCATCGTGTGAGAAAGCGACCTAAATGGGGGGTTGCCCTGGCCTTTCGATTTATTCACAAAACAGTTGCCTAGATGGCAAGGAGAGTACTAAAGCATTCGCAAGAGCTATAGGTTATGATAATGATAAGTGCATCAGTCAACATTCGAGGACAAATGTTCCAAAGGGGGGAATGATGTTACACCTCATGTTTTCGTGCGTGAAAGTACGCCATAAGTAAATTAATGAAAGCTCGAAAATGAGATGTTACATCCCGCATTTTCGTACGTTAAAGTTTTGTCGTAAGTTAATCGACGTAGACTTAGGAATGAGATTATTTTTGAGGTTATAAGCATTTATGCTATTTCAAACAAGGGATAAGTAAATTTGTGAAGGTGAGAGGGTAAACACATCAAAGAAAATAAGTTCCGTTGAAGGTTGTTATTTTGATATAAAATACGGTCCAAGCTATAATACCCCCTTATTTATGGACTAGTGCCATACAAGGTACCACATGACCATGATAGTAAGGTATATAAAGTGTGTTAAAAGTGACTAGTAATTTAAGTAATTTGAGATAATTCTTAATTATATGGGTAATTGGTTAATTATTGGTTTAATGAGAGATTAACCATGTAATTAGGAAATTATGGATAATTAGTAAGTGGGGACAAAGCTCCTAACGTGGCAGCAAGTTACATTCTTAATCAAGCCAAACAGTGACTCTTGGTTTAGGTAATTAGGTGGCTTATTTAGGGGATTTTAGGACAAAAGTAATCCATAAAGACGGACCCACACCTATGATAAAGACACCTACATATTCATATATTATTAGGTAAATGTTTATAGCTTACCAAACATTCTTATGACCCACAAGTATAAGAGATTTACCCTACATTGTTAAGTCAGATGCTTATGTTGCTAAGCAACGAGTGAAATCTTAAACAAGAGTATATAAGAAACTGCATAATATTATAGCAACGTGAGAATTTGCGATTCTAAGGGAGTACGGTGCAATCTTTCTCAAGAATATCATACAGATTTTTCCCTACTCCGATCTTGCCGTCACGTGTTTTGCCGGGATTGTCGGGTGTTAGAAGGATTGTCAAGAGAATCGGCTCATCTACGTGAAGGCTATCCCTTCTTTCTTTTTGGTATGATTCATACGATACAAACAAAACGAGCAAACACATAGCTTTCATAAATAACACTATTCATAAAAGCACTAGGGGTGTCTTTCTTCTTGATTCCCCATGTGACTTATTATTTTATCTTCTGTTCATGGGTCTCAGATAAATACGTAGTTGATAAAGTTATCCGAAAGGCATATTGATCTTATGACATTCCGAGAAATCTTATTAACGCACTTCTTATGCATTTCATGCATTTATACATGTACATTGACCCATGACCATATCGCGTTATATACGCATATATTATATGTATATGGTATATGAGAAAGGGTTATGGCGTTATATACGCTCCACCACCAGATGATATGATGGGATGCCCTCGGAGGCTTGATGATGTTATGTACGCATATACCTATGTATGGTATGACATTTATACGCATATGCATGACATTATAAATATGGAATGATTCACAGAGCTATTCAGACTTACATGTTAAGTCTTTTACTCCATGTTTCTCTCATGTCTTTTATTCGCTGATTTTCATTCCTTACATATTCGGTACATTATTTGTATTGACGTTCCTTTTGCCCGGGGATGCTGCGTTTCATGCCCGCAGGTCCCGATAGACAGTTTGAGGGTACTCCAAGTAGGCTATCAGCTCAGCGGAAGGTGTTGGTGCGCTCCATTTGCTTCGGAGTTGCTTCTTTAGTTAGTATAAGTTGGACATATATAAATTAGTATGGCGGGGACCTGTCCCGACCTTTATGGTATTTATCTACTCTTAGGGGCTTGTAGACATATGTCATGTACGTAAAAGATTGTATGGCCTTGTTGTCCTATGTTCGGTGTACGAGTGATCATTTTTGTCTTATAGGCCCGTATGTCATATGTATAAGTTTCTATTATATGTTGGGTCATCCAATGTCGAGTATTTCCTCATGTTTTATTCTACTTATCTCACGACAGCTTCTTCCGCTAATTTACCTATGATAGTATGATACGAGAGATATGTTATATTGGTACTCGGTTGAGTAAGGTACCGAGTGCCCGTCGCGGCCCATCGGTTTGGGTTGTGACAAATGTGGTATTAGAGCAGTTCTGTCCTAGGGAGTCTACAAGCCGTGTCTAGTAGAGTTTGGTTTTTGGGTGTGTTGTGCACCACACTTATAAGCAGAAGGCTACAGGGCATTTTGGACTGTCACTCTTTCTTCTTACTCTAGATCATGTGGTAGAGCTCACTTGAAAGAATTCAGACTTCTAAATTCTATTTTATTTGTAATAAGACGATACCTACATCCAAAAGATAGTTGGTAAGAGATTGAATATGGATGTGGAAGAGTTGAGTCAGAGGAACTCGGTTTTGCATCATGCTTGTGATGAATAAATGTGAGGTCTTCAGCACAACATGTGTGTACTAAGACGTATAAGCTTCTTGATAAGGATCCCTAAGGTAAGAATATCTATCCACTCGTATGGTAAAAAGGAATAAGAGAATCGGAAGGTAGACACAAGTTTTAGCAAGTAAAAGAAGCAAGGTGAAGAAGGATACGAGGTACCCAGTTAATGAAGATTAGCAGTATTTACAATTCAAGTAGAGAAATATAAGCATTCCAAGTTACTTTCAACAGTAACGGAGATATATACAATTAGCCACACCTATCTCAATTATGCCCTATAGGAGCTGACATATATAGTTTAAGAGAAGAATGGGATATCAGGATCAAGCTGGGGTTAGAGTAACCCAGAATTGTGGATGGATTGTTAGCATTAGTTGACATTTATGAAGGATATTGCAAATGTGCTAATAGATCTCCTTGTGAGCACCCAGATGGTGCACTCTAAAACAATACAGCTAGATATGGATACTACAAAGATAGGCACTGGAAGCCTGGAAGGGATAAATATTATCTTAGTGTGTCTCCTGTCCCTAGTAGAGAGAGAATGTTAGGCAACCCGAAGAGCTAGTAGGTGGAGCAAGGGGAGCTAAAAGCAAAAGAATGTCTTGTTGAAGTTTTCAGAATAACGTGATAGACAGAAATGTTAGCAGGGAAATAAGAAGAGAGTTAATGAAGCATTATGAGTAAAATGTGATGCATGGATGACAACGGTAGATAAAGAAAATGACAGTATTACAGAGTCTATAGTCAAGGGAACAAAAACAAATGAGAGGTGACAGGCCTTGAGGAAACAAAACAGTATAGGCCATAAAGTCATATACTCATTTCGAGAAATAAGTTCGTGACTCTAGCGTGATTACCAGAAGGAAAAGTTAGACCCAGAGTAATACAAATCAGTATGGGCTGGTGAACAAGGTAAGCTAAAGATGAATAAGGTATCATGAGAATTTCAGATTGCGCTCCAGCGATAATAGAATGGACGATAGAGGAATAACCTTTAAAGGTCATTGAGGAAGACGTTTACGTAAAGCAAGCAATATGAGCAAAGTTAAGCTTAAGGGACTATGTGTACCAGTTACACTAAGTGTCACCCTTGTGAGTAAGAAATTTTGTTATCCTTGGTACAAAAGGATTATTGCAAGGCGAGTAAAGGTCATCGATAAATGTGAAAATACACCAAATATGAAGAGGTAAAACATCTATAGGCATATCGTCATATCTCTAAATCTTAGTACTCCCATAGAGGTGGAATATGGGGGGATGTGACATTAAGTCAGAATTAAGTGATCCTAGCAACTATGGAATGGTAAAGGAAGAATGCGATAACAATGAGAAAAGGGATGAGACTACACTTATTCAAATCCTACAAATATGCTATGATTCTAGAACATTATGCAAATATGCCGTCAAGGAGAGGAAGTAAGGGTTCCCGCCCTAGATGTTAGTAATAAATAAGGAGCCAGTGTGAAAGGTAAGTTAAGACAAAGGACATATCCTAATAGAGATTACGCGAAATATAGATATCAGAATAGACCAACGAGAAGTTAGTAGTTGATTCAGGAAGAGCCTAGTTATGGCTAGACAAGAGGATACAGACAAATAAGCAGATCGTGCAAGAGAAACATAGTGAACCCCGTCATAGTTAATTCAGTCTCGCAGATAATAATATCGCGATCCTTGAGAAATGTTCAGATAGGAGTTGGGGTAGTTAAAGGTACCGTATGAATGTTACGGAAATAAAAGTGAATACCATTGGGAAGACAGTCAAAATATCAATTCAGGAGCAACCCTACAAGCACAAGGGCGTGAATGTAAGTAACTACGGATAATTATACACGAGGAAGGACATCAAAAATTCCGTCGAGTGTACGATGTAATAAGCTCGCAACTTTACAAGAGTCAGAGGATCCACCCTAAGTACTACAATGAAAGACTAGCTGAGGAAATAAGGAAGAAGGATTCAACCTAAGCATAGTAACTTGAAGAAGAAATGGTCATGTAAAAACAGTCTCATCACAACATTGTATGCACTCCATAAGAAAGTAGCACCTATCATGGCTAATTAGCGTGAAGTGAAACCAAAAGTAATAGTTGAGATCATATGAGTTGCACAAAAACTCTCACATGCGTGGGAACTAAGATAAGCTAAGTATGCACGCAACAAGGGGGCAGAAAGACCAGGAAAAGTAATAGCTTACGTTTAAAGAAAGCTGAGAAGGAACGAAAGGAATTATTCGATCAATGATCCAGAGTTAGTTACATTATAAACGCACTTAAGATTTTAGAGTATTATCCATGCAGCATATATGTCGACAATCATACAGTCGTAGAAGACTCCGGTATAAGTTAAAAGAAAGAATTGAGTCCAGGTCATAGATAAAGGATTGAATTGTTAGAAGATTGTATCATGGATGTTCCGTAGCGTCCATGAAAGGCTAAAGTAATAACTAATACCAGGAGCCGCCGATCGGAAGATAGCTTAAGCCTACATAAAGGTTGATTAGAGGGAAGAGGAAACTAAAAAGTTACATCAACCAAGTAAATCGGGATTCTGATTATTGGACCCAAAAAATTATAGAAATCGTGATTGAAAACATTGCAGAATCACTCTTAATATCAGAGGTACAAGAGAGATAGTACAACAACCATATTCTATAACGGCTCTACGAGAAACCCAGTTAGAACAGTACCAGCCTCATAAGAAGTCAATATTAAGCTCCCACCAAATCGTGTATGCACCAGAGGTGCAAGTATTATAATAGAGCTTCAGATTCGTGGATGTGAATTATACCTATGTGGAAGGGAGGTCATAAAAGAGATAGAATATGTGATGTGATATTTTAAGGTAAGTAAGGTAAAGGTGAACAACGTATGAGATACTCACATGCAGAAGGTTGTGTATAGTCCATACTTCGGATAAAAAGCTAGAAGTACGGGGATTCAGTATTCAAGAATGGCGGGATCGTCAGTGGCATATATTCCAGCCTACGGTTTCTAGGTATCGAGAAGTCTAATTAAGAGAGTAAAGAAGAGGTAGAGACTGTGATGTCTCGCTTGATGTTTCGGAATGACATATGGAAATATATGATGCAAGCAAGTTGAAGGAAGGTTGCGAGTAATATATATAGATATGTGTAGGTCGCAAGCTAAAGTATGGTAAATCGACAAGGTTTTAGGAAGACAGGAGTAAGGATAAGAACGGGAGAGTGAGAAGGTGACGAGAATGGATAAGTCCTCGGGATTAAGCCCATGAAAACAAGAGAGCTAATGGTTTCTATAAGTTATAGAAAGCTCAATATAGCCTGAATGAACTCCAAGGAGTCTAAGAAGAATAGCATTTAGAAGAGATGGAATGCTTCCCTTGTAGTAGAATAAGGATGTAATTGTAATAGATAAAGGATGACATTTGGGCCTTAGATTGAGTAATGATTTGACGGAAAAAAAAGAGAAATGGGATTTCATGAATTATGTAGGATTAAAATACCCACGTAAGGTGAATCACATCGGGATGCTATGAAATACGGTTATGGAAGTATGGTATCGCCCCCAGGTGGATCAAGAAAATCAAATGTTCCTTGATGCAACGTGAGCCCTAGTGATTACGCAAGAGGTTTCAAGTTATCAGTGGTAGATTGTAGGTCAATATTTAGGTGAATGAACAATGGATGGATACAAGTTACAAAGTATGAGATGCGATTAGGCCGTCATTCTTAAGATGAAAAGTAATGAGGAAGCATTAGAGGACTTAGATTTATACCTACGGGATAAGCAACGAGTGTAACCTGGAATTTGGAAGCAGACCTCAGTAATAGTAAACTGAAGTAAGAGTTATGGTATAGTACGACCTACTTAGATGTAGTAAAGCCATAGACACCCAGAGGTACAACTTGTCATAATTCTGTATATGTTCACAAAGTGAGGCCTAGAGAATAGCTAAAAGCTGGGTGAAAAATTAGAGAAGGGTCACAGAGGCGCACATATACGGACAAAGTCTTACCGACTGCATGCTAGAAGGTGGCAATAGTTATGAGATTGGAAGAATTCTGACCACAGGTCGTGGTGTGCGAAAGCGGCCTAAAGGGGGGAATGCCATGGCCTTTGGATTTATTCACAAAACAGTTGCCTAGATGGAAAGGAGAGTACTAACTTATTCAGAAGAGCTATAGGTTATGATAAAGATAAGCGCATCAGTCAACATTTGAGGACGAATGTTCCAAATGGGGGGAATGATGTTACACCTCATGTTTTCGTACGTGAAAGCACACCATAAGTAAATTGATGAAAGCTAGGAAATGAGATGTTACATCTCGCATTTTCGTACGTTAAAGTTTCATCGTAATTTAATCGATGTAGACTCGAGAATGAGATTATTTTTGAGGTTATAAGCATTTATGCTATTTCAAACAAGGGATAAGTAAATTCGTGAAGGTGAGAGGGTAAACATATCAATGAAAATGAGTTACGCTGAAGGTTGTCATTTTGAGATAAAATACGGTCCAAGCTATAATACCCCGTATTTATGGACTAGTGCCATACAAAGTACCACATGACCATGATAGTAAGGTATATAAAGTGTGTTAAAAGTGAGTAGGATTTTAAGTAATTTGAGATAATTCTTAATTATATGGGTAATTGGTTAATTATTGGTTTAATGGGAGATTAACCATGTAACTAGAAAATTGTGGATAATTAGTAGGTGGGGACAAAGCTCCCAACGCGGCAGCAAGTTACATTCTTAATCAAGCCAAATGATGACTCTTGGTTTAGCTAATTAGGTGGCTTATTTAGCGGATTTTTTTGGACAAAAGTAATCCATAAAGAGGGACCCACACCTATGATAAAGACACCTACATATTCATATATTATTAGGGAAATGTTTATAGCTTACCAAACATTCTTATGACCCATAAGTATAAGAGATTTACCCTATATTGTTAAGTGAGATGCTTATGTTGCTAAGCAACGGGTGAAATCTCAAACAAGAGTTTATACGAAACTGCATAATATTATTGCAACGTGAGAATTTGTGATTCTAAGGGTGTACGGTGCAATCTTTCTCAAGAATATCATACAAAATTTCCCCTACTCCGATCTTGCCATCACGTGTTTTGTCGTGATTGTTGGGTGCTGGAAGGATTGTCAAGAGAATCGGCTCAGGTATGTTAAGTCTATCCCTTCTTTCTTTTTGGCATGATTCATACGATACAAACGAAATGAGCAAATGCACAACTCTTATAAATAACTATATTCATAGAAGTACTAGGGGTGTCTATGTTCTTGATTCCCCATGTGACTTATTATTATATCTTCTGTTCATGGGTCTGAGAAAAAAACGTAGTAGATAAAGTTATCCAAAAGGCATATTGATCTTATGACAATCCGAGAAATCTTATTAACACACTTCTTATGCATTTCATGCATTTATACATGTACATTGACCCATGACCAGATGGCATTATATAAGCGTATATTATATGTATATGGGATATGGAAAAAGGTTATGGCGTTATATACGCACCACCACCTGATCAGCTGGTATACGTTGATGATTTTCCCACAGTGGCCGAGATGATATGATGAGATACCCTTAGAGGCTTGATGATGTTATGTACGCATATACCTATGCATGGTATGACATTTATACGCATATGCATGACATTATAAATATGAAATGATTCACAGAGCTATTCAGACTTACATGTTGCGTCTTTTACTCCATATTTCTCTCATGTCTTTTATTTACTAATTTTTATTACTTACATACTCGATACATTATTTGTACTGACGTCCCTTTTGCCTGGGGACGTTGCATTTCATGCCCACAGGTCCCGATAGATAGGTTGAGAGTCCTCCAAGTAGGTTATCAGCTCATCGGAAGGTGTTGGTGCGCTCTATTTTCTCCGGTGTTGCTTATTTGGTCAGTATGATTTGGACATGTATAGATTAGTAGGGCGGGGCCCTGTCCCGGCCTTTATGGTATTTATCTACCCTTAGAGGCTTGTAGACATATGTCATGTACGTAAAAGGTTGTATGGCCTTGTCGGCCTATTTTCAGTGTACGAGTGATAGTTTTGGTCTTATAGGCCTGTATGTCATATGTATAAGTTTGTATTACATGTTGGGTCGTCCAATGTCGAGTATTTACTCATGTTTTATTCTA
>AWOL01S0088328.1:41885-83451 GCA_000715115.1 Nicotiana otophora | reverse complement strand
AGAGACAGATGTTACACCTCATGTTTTCGTACGTGAAAGCACACCATAAGTAAATTGATGAAAGCTAGGAAATGAGATGTTACATCTCGCATTTTCGTACGTTAAAGTTTCATCGTAATTTAATCGATGTAGACTCGAGAATGAGATTATTTTTGAGGTTATAAGCATTTATGCTATTTCAAACAAGGGATAAGTAAATTCGTGAAGGTGAGAGGGTAAACATATCAATGAAAATGAGTTACGCNATACGCATATGCATGACATTATAAATATGAAATGATTCACAGAGCTATTCAGACTTACATGTTGCGTCTTTTACTCCATATTTCTCTCATGTCTTTTATTTACTAATTTTTATTACTTACATACTCGATACATTATTTGTACTGACGTCCCTTTTGCCTGGGGACGTTGCATTTCATGCCCACAGGTCCCGATAGATAGGTTGAGAGTCCTCCAAGTAGGTTATCAGCTCATCGGAAGGTGTTGGTGCGCTCTATTTTCTCCGGTGTTGCTTATTTGGTCAGTATGATTTGGACATGTATAGATTAGTAGGGCGGGGCCCTGTCCCGGCCTTTATGGTATTTATCTACCCTTAGAGGCTTGTAGACATATGTCATGTACGTAAAAGGTTGTATGGCCTTGTCGGCCTATTTTCAGTGTACGAGTGATAGTTTTGGTCTTATAGGCCTGTATGTCATATGTATAAGTTTGTATTACATGTTGGGTCGTCCAATGTCGAGTATTTACTCATGTTTTATTCTATTTATCTCACGACAGCCTCTCCGGCTCATTTACCTATGATAGTATGATACGAGAGATATATTACGTTGTTACTGGGTGCCCGTCGCGGCCCATACCTAGGGAATTGATGTCCAAATCCAATGGCCTCTCCTCTGAAAAAAATGAAGACCAAACTACCCATACCTCTTGGCCTTTCTGTACAAGGCATTCGCGACAACATTCTCCTTGCCCGAATGATAGAGGATGGTAATATAATAATCCATCAATAGCTTAAGATCCTTCTTCTTAAACAAATTATGCGAATTGCGGTGATCAGTGTAAACCTCGCGCGACACCCTATAAAGATAATGCCTCCAGATCATGACGGCATGAACTATCTCATCCAACTCCAAATTGCACACTGGATAATTCTTCTCGTGGAGCTTCAACTGACGTGAAGCATATGCAAAATCCGCCCTTGCATCAATACACAACCCAAACCAATGCGTTAAGTATTGCAATACACAGTATACATCCTCGAACCGGAGGGCAAAAACAATACTAGTATTGTAGTCAATGCGGTCTTGAGCTTTTGAAAGCTTGTCTGGAAATCATGGACCATCTAAACTGAGGACCCTTCTTGGTCAATCTCATCAAAGGAGCTGCAACAGACGAGAATCCCTCCACAAACCGGTGATAATAACCTGTTAGCCGCAAGAAACTCCTAATCTCGATCCTTGTGGTAAGATGAGGCCAACTCTAAACTGCCTCAATCTTCCTGGGATCCACCTTTATACCCTCACCTGATACAACATTCCCCAAGAAAGCGGTCGAATCTAACCAGAACTCGCATTTGGAGAACTTAGCATATAACTTTTGTTCCCTCAAGGTTTGAAGCACTATCCTTAAATACTGCTCGTGCTCCTCTATACCATGCGAGTAGATCAATATGTTATCAATGAAGACAATAACAAATGAGTCATGATATGGAATGAACACCTGATTCATAAATCTAAAGATGCCACAGGGGCATTAGTCAAGCCGAAGGACATCACTACAAACTCATAGTGCCCATATCTTGTCTGAACAGCCGTCTTCAGAATATCTGAATAACGAATCTTCAGTTGATGATACACATATCTCAAGTCGATCATCGAGAACACTCTAAAACCTTGTAGTTGGGCAAACAAATCGTCAATGTGCGGCAACGGGTACTTATTCTTGATGGTGACTTTGTTCAGCTGGCGGTAATCAATGCACATCCGCATACTCCCACCCTTCTTCTTCACAAATAATACCGGTGTACCCTAATATAACACACTCGGCCTGATGAACCCCTTCTCGAACAACTTCTGAAGCAGCTACTTCAACTCTCTCAACTCCTTTGGAGACATGCGATAAGGCAAAATAAAGATAGGCTAGCACCAAATCAATGCTAAAATCGATATCCCGATCCGGTGGCATACCCAGTACAATAGTAGGAAAAACATCAGAAAACTCCCGTACCACAGGCACAGAATCTATCATGGGACTTTCCACAGTATCAAGAACAACGGCCAAATAGGACAAACAACCCTTCTCATCTAATATGTCAAGCCTTCATGAAAGAAATAACCCGACTGGAAGTACATATAGATGAACATCTCAACTCCAATCTAGGCAACTCAGGCATCAGCAAGGTAACAGTCTTGACATGGAAATCGAGAATGGAATGGTATGAAGACAACCAGTCCATGCCCAAGATAACCTCAAAGTTAATCATATCGAGTAATAGAAGATCCACTCTGGTCTTATGACCACAGACAGTCACTACACAGGACGGGTAAACCCGATCCATAATAACAGAATCACCCACTGAGTGGATACATATACGGGAACACCCAAGGACTCATGAGATGCATCGAGATATGGAGCAAATAGAGAAGAGACATAGGAATAAGTAGACACTGGATCAAATAGTACTGAACCATATCTACGGCAGACATAAATAGTGCATGTGATCACTGCATCGGAGGTGACTGCCTCTGGTCTGGCTGGGAAGGCGTAGAATCTAGCCGGAGCACCACTTGACTGGCCTCCATCTCTAGGGCGACCCCAACCCACCTGACCTTCACCTCTGCCGGCCGGGTAGGTGGTGTAGTAGCTAGTGCGGTAATCATGGGCTGATGGTCCTGCTGCACTGCTTTGCCCCAAAGTTTGAGAAAAAACCTCTTCACATAGCCCAACTCCCCGCACTCAAAACAACCTCTGCAAGTGGTGAATTGTTGACTCTGAGTCTGGTCCTGATAGCTTGTATACCCACTAGAGAAAACCCTAAATAGCTGGCATACATTAAGCACTCTCTGCAATAGCACTAAAGTAGGGTCGCGCTAGAGCACCTCGAGTAGGCTGTGGTGCAGAATGCATGAGCCTATTAGGATGGCCCCTGATAAACTGACCCCTTCCCCTAGACATGGCACCATTTAATCTAACAAAATGTCAAGGTTGCTTTATGCCTTGATGTAAATTCTCTGCTCTTATTGTGGATACGCTTGATCCTCCGAGATATCTCCACAACCTGAAGGAATGGAGTCCACGTCTTTGCCTCACGGGCCATAGAAACTTCAATCTCAGAGTGCATACCTGCAATAAACCTCTACACTCTCTCTGTATCCGTGGTTAGTATAATAGATGCATAACAAGACATGTTAGTGAATCTCGCCTCATAGTCGGTCACATACGTCTGACCTTTTTGGAGCCGCTCAAACCGACCCTAAAGATCTTCTCTCCCTTTGAATGTGAAATATACTTCTCCAAGGAAAGGTGTGTAAATTGATCCCAAGTTAAGGGAGGTGAACCTGCTGGCCTACTCTGGAGATATGACTGCCACCATCTACGGGCCTTGCCCTCTAGCTAAAATGTGGTGAAGTCCACCCCGTTGGACTCTAAAACTCCCATATTATGTAGCCTCTCCTTGCAACGGTCAATAAAATCATGTGGGTCCTCTGGTGGCTCACCGCTAAAGATAGGAGGACGAAGCCTAATTCATCTGTCTAGCCATTTCTGCTCCTCAACAGTAACGGCTGGTCTAGTCTCTTGTCTAACTGCTACCGCTGGCTGAGACATGCCCGCAGGTAGTGCACCTGGGTCTAATAAATGACAACGACGTGTCCTAGAGCATGAACAGTAGGGATTTGTTACCCCTTCCCCCCTCCCGCCTAATATGTGGCCGGATCTACTTAGAATAACCCAGATTGGGTCTTAGAATCCATGAACAACAGCATATGGCACATGACCTCCTGAAATCCCGATGCGGTCATATAATCTACTAGGGCCAGGTCAACTACAGGTGCCTCATCCTGTTCCTCAATAACAGGATCCTCCACTAGATCCACTTGTGGTACTACAAGATAAACGCTAGGACGCCTTCTTCCTCTAACAAGAGTTGTGTCCCTCCCCCGGACACAGCCTCTACCTATAACAACTGGGGGAGCAGCCCCTCTGCCACAGGTACAATTGTAGCACACGTTCTCGCCATCTATGAGAGAATAAGAGAAATATACTTAGCACAATATCAACTTCACGATAGGAGATGAAGAAAGAGAAGTTTTCTAACACCCTATAGACTCTCGAAGATATGTACTGACATCTCTCCATCGATCCGCAAGACACTACTAGGCCTGCTCATGACTTGAGAGACCTATGTCAACCTAGTGCTTTGATACCAAACTGTCATGACCCAAATCCCATAATAGGTCGTGATGGCGCCCAACGATGCTATTAGGCAAGCCACAGGTAAACCTCCAATTTAATTATTCATTTTTAACTTTTAAACTTAGAAATTTTGTTAGAAAAATAGAATTAAATCTAGGACTCATGGAAACATATATACTGCTTTACCAAAATAATGAGTATGAATAATACATAAAGCAAAGTGATAATGATAATAAATACAACAGTAAAAGTCCACTAGAAGTCCCCAAAACCCGGTGTCCCAAGAGCATGAGTAATCTAGGGAATATACAAAAAACTACTACAGTTACTGTCTAAAATTAAATAGATAGAACAATAAATAAGACAAGAGGGAGACTCCATGTGCTACAGATCGAAGCATGGAAGGAAGCTCACCACTAAGTTTCCGTGTGATGCGTCTACGTGCCCGTACGACCACTGGAAGTACCTGTCTCAGTACCTACACGATGCGTATGACCACCGGAAGCACCTGTCTTAGTATTTGCACAATCAGTGTAGAAATGTATCATGAATACGTAAATCAAGGTGTACCCAGTAAGTATCTAGTCTTACCTCGAAGTAGTGACAAGGGGTCGACTTGACACTTACTAGTGGTCAAATAATAAAATACATAAAGTAGACATGTATGAAACACAACAAGTAACAATGAAATAAATAAGCTTTAATAATAAACATCGAGTCATGGATTATTCAAAATCACTAAAATGTCATAACCGGCCTTAAAGGCACAAAATCAACTGATGTCAATACATAATCAAATCTCAAGTGCTACCCATGATTTTGCTGAGGCGAATGATGTGATCCCATAGTAATACTGATACACAATATTGTCGAGGCGAACGGCTTGATCCCATAAGAGTAATTTATAATTCTACCGAGGCAAATACCTGATCCAATAAGAATATTTTATAATCCTGCCAAGGCGAATGGCCCGATCCCATAAGAATAATCGATAATCCTGTCGTGGCGAATGACCTGATCCCATAACAATAATTTATAATCTTGCCGAGGCGAATGAACCAATCCTATAAGAGCAGAGAATCTCTCTCGCTTGCGAAAATACATGTGAGTCGAGAAGACACAGAACTACCGTTTATCAAATATTTTACAATTAATAAAGTAAGAGACTCCTTTAATAGTTTATTCTAGTCTCAATCTCAGTCATAAATTAAAGAAATCAAATACACAAGGTCAACTGAAACAACACATTTAAGGCATGATATGAATCTAAGTCTCCTTGAATATAAATATGAATATAGCTACGTACGGAGTCTCAGCACCTCGTGCATACGTAGCTCCCACAATAAGTAGCACACAACAATTAATACACATACGAGGATAATTCCCTCTTACAAGATTAGGATAGAGACTTACCTCACTGTCAAGCTCGCTACTCGGTTCTTAAACCTCACTATCCCCAAACGACGCTGAGCAATACGAAACTAGTCGAAAGTCGTACAAACAAATCAATACATGCTCAAAAGTTCATAATTCATCTATTAGAGTAATTTTCCAACCCAATTTAGAAAGTCAAATATATAATTTATTCCCAATTCCATAATAAATTTCGTGGTCGAATCCCAGTTGTATCAAACCTTAGGTTTCCAATAAAATCCCATAATTTTCGCTATTATCTATATTAAAATATACACTTAATCCATGTACTTAACTAAAAAATGGGTAGAATTCACATACCTTGTGATGCTTGGTGAAAATACCCTCAAAAGAGCTCCCAAAGATCGGCCAAGACAAGAGAGAAATGAGTGAAATTAGCCTAAATCCCAAACTAAAATGACTTTCTGCCCCAGCGATTTCCGCATCTACAAAACCTTCTCAACTTTTGCAACTTCGGATCTGCGGAACCAAACTCGCAGATGCCGCTTCCGCTAAAGTGCTGACCTTTCACTTTTGCGGACTCTACATTATAAAAGCGGCTCCGCTTTTGCGAAAAAATGTCAGCATCTGCGATTCTTCCTCACCATGCCAACTTTTGCATCTGTGCTCCATTTCCGCTGTCATGCCCCAACCTCGGGGAGCGCGACCGACGGTCAATAGACTTACCTCGGTCGCGCGATCCTGTACAGTGCCGTCTACCCAACTCACCCATGAACAAAGAAAAGAATACACTTCATTAATTAATACTAAGAGGGTTCATAAACAACACTAATTCCATCTTCATTAATTACTTTATTTATAAAGTCTCAAAATACACACACTTTCATAGTTTAAAGTAGAGGATGTAACACACATACAACATTACTATCTTGACTTTCCCAATACCAATACACAACCCACACCATGTCTATGGAGCCTCTAATAGATATAAAAGAGTACAATGATAGTGCCGGCAACAAGGCTCCGACTATACCTCAAAATATAATACACATGGAACAAATGATGCACAACCCCGGAATGAAGTGGGCGTCACCACGTCAGCTGGGAAAGGGTGTACCGCTATCACTGGTCAATGCCTTCCGCTGTGGAACCACCTGCATCCATTAAATATGTAGTGCCCCCGGCAAAACGGACGTTAGTACATGTCGAAAAGTACTAGTATGAAAACCAAAACATCTTTTCAAGGACTTGGAAATACAACATTAAAATGATGAATCATGGTAACGATCATAGGGCTTAGATTTCCATAAAAGTCAAAACAGATTTATTAAGAACTTCCAATAACACTTATAAATTTCAAGTCGGGAATCCTCTACAACTATCTTTACACAGAGCGGCCTTGCCGCCTCACCTGAATCTATGCGGGTGGAGGTGCAATCACAATACCAGAAACTCTACACAAAGCAGCCCCACCGCCTTGCCCCAATATATGCGAGTGGTGGTGTATTCATAATACCACGACTATACACAATGCAGCCACGCCGCCGCACCCCAATGTATGTGGGTGGATATGTATTCATAATACCACAGCTCTACACAAAGCAGCCCCACCGCTCCACCCCAACGTATGCCGGTGGATGTATAACCACAGTGTAATAGCTCGGGTTCCCAAAATGATGATAATATGTACAAAAGAGTTCCATTCTAATCAAGTGTTTGGCACCTTTGGCCTTAGAAAGTGTAAATTCATAAAGTTTCATCATATGAGAAATAGGTGTTTAATCACATTGATTTCATACAAGATTTTCTTCCCAAAGGGGTATACCATGATAAGTCAAAAATAGAGAATTATTAATACACGATGCTTCTAACACGTTATTCCAATTGGGCATCAATTATACTAGATTGAATACCCCACATCAATACCATTTCAAGTTGAACTACACATGATAAAATTTTACAAGGATTCAGGAATTCCGATACTAGAACAAGAGTTTAGCCTTCATACCTTGAAAGTGCTTTTCGTAGTGCCACAATAATGTCCCAACTCTCCTAACGATGCCGATCTATAGAGGAGGGAAGAATTACAAGCATTATTAGAGAACTTCGTATGGTAAGGGTTGTCACAACTATGACCCAACTTTTCCCTCAACTAATTCGACAACAAAACCACCAAGATTGTTCAGCAACTTCCCCACAATCCCTATTAGCTCATGCGTGTGATAAATCTACCTTTATCACCCATAATCAACCCCAAACACGAAATTGAAGAATTAGGGAAAGCAATTCTTACCTATTTGAAGCCCTAGCAAGTTCCTTTCAATGAAATCCCAACGTTCAATCAAGGTAGAGTAGTGAAATCCTTAACCCTCCCTTTCCTCGGTCTAAAATGACTAGTGATCCCCCAAAAATGAACCCTTAGGTTAGATAAACGAAATGGGGGTCGGGTTATAAAATTAGAAAAATAAAGCATCGATGCAGATTTGCGACCGCATAATGCTTTTGCGGTCCGCAAAATAGGCCGCATGAGGGTCAAAATTAACTATTAGCACCCAATGTGACTCAGCTGCTATAACACACACCAATAGTTTCAATTTTATTTTTTTGACTAAATCCCCAAATTTCCAAACTTTTCGCCAGAGAATCCCAAAACTATTCCTAACAATATAACACAACGATATAAAACAAGAAGGAAACAACACCGGCCACAATTCAATTAAACATTACATTACCAAGGAGGAGCAACCTCAACATAAGCCGTACAGGGGAAACACAGTTTATAGAAAGTTAGCTTCCCACGTGGCCTCTTCGACTTGTTGGCTACGCCATAACACTTTCACGGAGGCAATTTCTTTATTTCTCAACTTTCAAACTTGCCTATCAAGAATGACAACTGGAATTTCTTTATACGTCAATTCTTCATTAACCTCAATTGCCTTAACCGGAACAATAAGCAACGGATCTCCAATCACCTTCGTCAACATGGATACACGAAACACTAGGTGCACTAAATTCATCTTTGGAGGTAGTTCTAGCCTGTAAGCCACCTGGCCAACCCTCTGAATGATTTTGTATGGTCCGACATTCCTCGGACTCAATTTCCCTTTCTTACCAAACTGCATTACACCCTTCACAGGGGAAACCTTCAAAAATACCCAATCATCTTCAATTGGTGATACCCAGATGTTAAATCAATCTTGGAGAAATACTTAGCACCCTGCAATTGATCAAAAAAGTCATCAATCCTTGGTGGTGGGTATTTATTCTTGATTGTGACCTTGTTTAGCTGTCGATAGTCAATACACATCCTTAATAACCCATCTTTCCTTCTTATAAAAAGGACTGGTGTTCCCCAAGGCGACACACTTGGCCGGATGAAACCCTTCTCTAACAAATCCTTCAATTGTTCCTTTAGCTCCTTCAATTCTACTAGTTCCATCTTGTAAGGTGGAATAGATATAGGCTGCGTGCCTGGCATCACATCAATCCCAAAATCAATCCCCCTGTCTGGTGGGATCCCAGGGAGCTCATCCGGAAAGACCTCCGAAAATTCATTCACTACAGGCATAGACTCAAGTGTAGGTGCCTCAGCATTGGTGTCTATAACTCGAACTAAATGGTAGATACACCCCTTGTTAATCAGCTTCGTGGCCTTAAGGTAAGAAATAAACCTAACCTTTGGCACCATATCCTCCCCCTCATATTCAATCACTGACTAATTTGGAAATTCAAAGCTAATGGTTCAATAATCAAGCTTAGCGAAACATGAATAAAGCCAATCTATTCCCATTATTACATCAAAATCAACCATCCCCAATTCAATGAGATTGGACAGGGTCTCCCGACCACGCATCGTGACAACACAATCCCTATAAACCCGCACTGCCATAATAGACTCCCCAATCGGAGTAGATACAGAGAAAGGCTCAAAGGGAGTGACATAGGACAAAGTGGAATTGGGATCAATAAGAGCATACACATCATGAGATTGGATAGTCAATATACCTGTGACAGCATCTGGAGAAGTCTCTGAATCCCGATGCCTCCGCAGAGCATAAAATCTGATGGGTCCTCCCGAACTCTGTGCGCCACCCCTAGCTAAACCACGCCCTGCGGGTGCTGGGGTGCCTCATGCTAGATGAGGTGCTGTGGATGTAGTAGCTACAGAGCTAGTTGGCTGCACCGCACCTCTGCCCATGATCCGAAGGGACGAACGGTAACCCTTCTGAATGTGACCCCCCACACCGCACTCGTAGCATATAGGTAGGTCCATGAAGTAGACCCCAACGTGAATCCCCCACACTTCGGGCATGGGGGCCTCCGCTACTACTGGAATCTCCCTCCAGCCCGGCTCTGCTGGTAGGGTCCCCTGTTGCCCTGACTGGGCCTGGATGGTGGTGCACTCATCGATGACTGAGCGAATAACTGAGATGGCCCTGATGACCCTCCCCTAAATGTCAACCTACCACCAACAGAAGAACCACCCAAGTTGCCCGCGGTCCGGGATTTGCTGCTACCCTCATGCTCCCTTAAATCTTTTAGTTTATGATCCTCTGTAGCTTGAGCAAATGCCACCATCATACCATAATTCATATCATAATTCAAGGCAACAGTAAGGCCTCATTAATAACCAAGGGGCTAAGGCCCTGCACAAACCGGTGCACTCTAGCCTCCATAGCGGGCAACATGTGAATAGTATACTTGGACAGGCGCGCGAACTCCATATGGTACTCCCACACATTTATGCTACCCTGCTTTAGGCTCTCAAATGCAGCGGCACGGGCCATCTTTGACAACGCCCCGACCTCAGGGAGCGTGACCGGCACTCAACAGAGTTACCCCGGTCGAGCAAGCCTTCAAAGTGCCATCTACCAAACTAAGTTTGTTACGCCCCGACCTCGGGAAGAGCGACCAACTATCAAAAAAGTTACCCCGGTTGAGAAAGCCTGTAAAGTGCCATCTACCCAACTCACCCATAAATAAAGAGACGAATGCATTTCAAAACAGTACATTGTAGAATCATAGTTAAAGTGGGATAGATGATACAATTACAACATTTTTAGTTTTAACTTTCCTAAACAGACACAACCTACACTATGTCTACAAAGCCTCTAACAGGAACAAAAGATTGTTATGACAGTGCCAGCAACAAGTCCCCCGCTATACCTCAAAATACTATGTAGAAAGGATAGAAGATACAGGACCCCAAAATAAAGTGGGGCTCACCAAATCAATTGAGGAGAGGGTGTACTGCTATTCCTGATCAATACCACCTGCTATGGAACCACCTGCATCCATTAAAGATGCAGCACCACCGGCAAAGGGGACGTTAGTACATATGGAATAGTACTAGTATGTAAAACTAAATACCCTCTCAATATAATGAGCAACAGTAAACGGAGAATAAAACATGATATCAATAAGAGACTCAAACGGTATCAAAGTGTCACATTAGGGGAAACGTAAATTTCAAGTAGGTTTCGGTAATTTAAGTTGGGAGATCTTTAGCACCGATACACCACCTTGTTTTATCACGGAGTCCAATCTCAGCCCGACCGGCTATGTCGTCTCACCCCGAGACGTACACTCACAATACCACCATGTGCCTGACTTGTCGTCTGATCTCAGCCAACTCGGCTAAGCCGTCTCACCACAATGCCGTGTGGGTCGACATTGCATCACACCTAGCTAGCAATATTCTCATCCCATTTAAGGGGAAACAGTTTCATCCCAATAAAACGTGGATTTACCCCTCAATCACTCCTACACAGGCACATGTAGTTTCGGGGTCAGGTTGTTCTCACTTACCCTTCCTCGGTGGCTTATCGATACTCCCAAAGCATTTGATATTAAAAATATTTACCACTCAGTTCGTATTCTTTTACATGTTATTCATTTTATTGACACCATTGACCATAACGCAATATCATTTTTGGCACATTGGTCGTACTTCATAATTCAAGCTCACTATTCCATTTTAAATCATTATCATGGATAATCAACAACAAGGCCTTTCAAATTAAGACTTTAATCACATACTTGAGCAAATAGGGTCTTAGGCACATATCATCTCTTATACAATTTGATGTGATCACTTTTATTTGGACTTGACTTGAAGTCACAACATTTTAATACATACTGATACTTCAAATAATCTCCCGAAGAATAGCACAATTTAATGAGAACATTCCAAAACACATTTGAACATATTCACACACACACACACACACACACATACACACACACACACACACATCATTCGATGCCAAATTTATTCAGAAAAGTCAATTCATAATGAAAAACTCGGGACTTAAAAGATCATCATGGGAATTCATTTCTAAAAGAGAAGTTTAGCCAACATACCTCGCCTCAAGCTTTTTTAATTTACTTTAATGTTCCGGATATCCTAGCCACTTCGATTTATTTAGAGATAAAGAAAACTTGAACACAGATTAGGAAGGAGTTCATAATTCTAGCTCACTTGAGTATTTTATCAAACACTAGGTGTGTATTAAGGTTCTAAGGTCCTCCTATGGTAGATTCTATCATCCCACTACCCAAAGCTTATCTAAAAGAGCTCAACAATATTCCCACTGCCCTAGATGGTACATGCATGTAAAATAAACAACTCCCACACCCCAATATTTACATGGTTTATTACCTATTTTCAGTTAAAATCACGCAATTGAGGGCTATGGAGTAAAAACTTACCTCTAGGATGAAGACCTAGTGAATTCTTCTTACAATTTCTTCAGCTTTGAGCAAGAATTGATGGATGATGGGCTCAGGAACTCCCCCTCTCACTATTTGGCACACCCTTACTCTAGAACATCTGTTTTTGCTTCAGAAGTCGTCCATTACTCTAATATATTGAAATAGGGTCGGGAAAAAAAATTAGAAAAAAGGAGCCCCGTCATAGATCTGCGGTCGCATATGCGACCGCAAAATGGGCCGCGAAATGGCCCTCTAGAACTGGGCAATGCTACCCCACTTTGCGGACATTATGCGGTCCACATACTTGTTTTGCGGTCGAATAATGTGCCACAGAACTTCCCTCTGGAAAATTTCATGTTGCGATCGATGTGCGGCCTGCAAAATGGTTTTGCGGTCGCATAGTTGACTACAAAACGGTTTTACGGTCGCATAGTTGACTGCAAAATATCACCCAAACTTGCCCTGTTGTTCTGCTTCATTCTACGGCCATTCTGCGGTCCCTGGTGTTATTTTGCGGCCGCATAGTGGGCCGCAGAAATGTTTTTTTCTGCCAGAAATTTACCTTTTCTCCCCTGCGCACTGTTCTCCAAAACAAACCTAAGCCTACTTCGACACCACGGAACCCCGGGTTCTGGTAATATTATATGCGGCCTTATATCCTCCCCTACTTAAGATCATTCATCCTTGAATGAGGGTCAAAATTCACCATTAGCGCCCAATGTGACTCAGCTGTTAATTTACACACACCAGCAGTTTCAAAGGTCTCCCCTATAACTGGGCCTATCCACCTGTTAGAGAATCTCAAAAAATCTCATGGAGGCAATCTCTTTGTTCCGCAACTTTCGTACTTGATTATCAAGAATGGCAACTAGAATTTCTTCATAAGTCAATTCTTCATTAACCTCGATTTTGTCAACCAAAACAATAAGCGATGGATCACCAACCACCTTCTTCGACATGGATACACGGAAAACCGGGTGTACTAAAGACATCTCTAGAGGTAGTTCTAGCCTGTAAGCCACCTGACTGATCCTCTGAATAATTTTGTACGGTCCGATATACCTCGAACACAATTGCCCTTTCTTACCAAACCGCATTACACCCTTCATAAGGGAAACCTTCAAGAACACCCAATCATCTTCTTTGAACTCCAAATCCCTGCAACACACATCCGAATAGGACTTTGACGACTATGAGCAGTGTTCAACCGCTCCTTAATGATCATAACTTTTTCCATAGCCTGATGCACAAGGTCTAGCCCTATCAACTCTGCTTCCCCAATTTTGAGCCACCCATTGGGAGACCTAAATCTCCTCCCATATAAAGCCTTAAACGGCGCGATCTGAATTCTAGCATGATGATTGTTGTTGTAAGCTAAATTTATGAGCAGCAAAGGATCATCCTAGCTACCTTTGAAGTCAATAACACAAGCACGCAACATATCCTCAAGCGTCTGAATAGTCCACTATGCCTGCCCGTCAGTCTGCGGGTGAAAGGTTGTACTAAGATTCACCTGGGTACCTAAACCTTGCTGAAATTTCTTCCAAAAATTTGCCGTGAACTGTGCCCCTCGATCTGAGATAAAAGAAAGTGGAGTGCCATGTAACCTGACTATTTCCTTGATGTACAACTGAGCATACTGATCTGCTGTGTCGGTAGCCTTAACTGGCAAAACATGTGCTGATTTTTTGAGTCGATCCACAATCACCCAAATCGAGTCGAATTTGCGAGGAGTACGAGGTAGTCCTACCACAAAATCCATGTTAATCATTTCCCACTTCCACATTTGAATTTCTATGTTCTCTGCCAACCCACCGGGCCTTTGGTGTTCGGCCTTCACTTGCTGTTAATTTGGATATCTCGCCACATGGTCCGCTATATTCCTCTTCATATAGTTCCTCCAATAGACTTCCCTAAGATCATGATACATCTTTGTAGAGTCCGGGTGCACAGAATACCTAGCAGTATGAGCCTCGGTCATGATTATTTCCTGGAGATCATCCACATTTGAAACACATAGTCGCCCTTGGTACTTTAGTGTACCATCATCCACGCCCAAAGAAAAGGCCATGGTCTTATGTTTTTGAATCCCCTCCTTCAATTGTACCAACAATGGATCGTTGGATTGCTTCTCTTTGACTTCTACCACAAGCGACAATTCAGCCTAATTTTGCCCAATCACCCCTCCCTCACTAGAGTCCCCAAGATGAACTCCCAAACTAGCCAACCGATGAACCTCCTTGGCCAGCGGCCTTTGATATGCCTCCAAGTGAGTCAAACTGCCCATACATTTCCGGCCAACATCATCTGCTAGAACATTAGCCTTCCCAGGATGATATCGGATGTCGATGTCATAATCCTTGAGTAACTCAAGCCATATTCTCTACCTAAGATTCAATTCCTTCTGTTTGAAAATATATTGATGGCTATTATGGTCCGTGAATATATCCCCATGGACCCCATACAAATAATGATGCCAAATCTTCAATGCAAATACAATATCCGCAAGTTCTAACATGATTCTTGAGTTGCCTAGAAGCATACACTATCACCTTGCCATGCTGCTTTAGTACACACCCAAGTCTGCTCCTTGAAGCATCGCAATATACCACAAATTCATTCGTACCTTCTGGTAGAGTCATTACTAGTGTTGCAGTTAATCTTGATTTCAACTCTTGGAAGCTCCTTTCACAAGCAAATGACCATTGGAATTTAACCGCCTTCTGCATCAATTTAGTCAACGGAGAGGCAAGAGTAGAGAACCCCTTCACAAACTTCCTGTAATATTCAGCTAAGCCCAAAAAACTGCGAATCTCTATTAGGGTAGTAGGTCTAGGCCNGAATTTCTATGTTCTCTGCCAACCCACCGGGCCTTTGGTGTTCGGCCTTCACTTGCTGTTAATTTGGATATCTCGCCACATGGTCCGCTATATTCCTCTTCATATAGTTCCTCCAATAGACTTCCCTAAGATCATGATACATCTTTGTAGAGTCCGGGTGCACAGAATACCTAGCAGTATGAGCCTCGGTCATGATTATTTCCTGGAGATCATCCACATTTGAAACACATAGTCGCCCTTGGTACTTTAGTGTACCATCATCCACGCCCAAAGAAAAGGCCATGGTCTTATGTTTTTGAATCCCCTCCTTCAATTGTACCAACAATGGATCGTTGGATTGCTTCTCTTTGACTTCTACCACAAGCGACAATTCAGCCTAATTTTGCCCAATCACCCCTCCCTCACTAGAGTCCCCAAGATGAACTCCCAAACTAGCCAACCGATGAACCTCCTTGGCCAGCGGCCTTTGATATGCCTCCAAGTGAGTCAAACTGCCCATACATTTCCGGCCAACATCATCTGCTAGAACATTAGCCTTCCCAGGATGATATCGGATGTCGATGTCATAATCCTTGAGTAACTCAAGCCATATTCTCTACCTAAGATTCAATTCCTTCTGTTTGAAAATATATTGATGGCTATTATGGTCCGTGAATATATCCCCATGGACCCCATACAAATAATGATGCCAAATCTTCAATGCAAATACAATATCCGCAAGTTCTAACATGATTCTTGAGTTGCCTAGAAGCATACACTATCACCTTGCCATGCTGCTTTAGTACACACCCAAGTCTGCTCCTTGAAGCATCGCAATATACCACAAATTCATTCGTACCTTCTGGTAGAGTCATTACTAGTGTTGCAGTTAATCTTGATTTCAACTCTTGGAAGCTCCTTTCACAAGCAAATGACCATTGGAATTTAACCGCCTTCTGCATCAATTTAGTCAACGGAGAGGCAAGAGTAGAGAACCCCTTCACAAACTTCCTGTAATATTCAGCTAAGCCCAAAAAACTGCGAATCTCTATTAGGGTAGTAGGTCTAGGCCAGTTCTTCACGTTTGAAATTTTCTGAGGGTCAACCTCAATTCCTTCTCTAGAGACAACACGACCCAAGAATGTAACAGATTCAAGCCAAAATTCACATTTCAAAAACAACGCATATAACTGGTGCTGATACCGAGTCTGCAAAACTATCATGAGATGATCGAAATGGTCCTTCCGACTTCGCGAATATACAAGGGTATCGTCAATAAACACTATCACGAATGAGTCAAGAAAAGGCTTGAAGACCCGATTCATAAGATCCATGAAAGGTGCAAGGGCATTTGTTAGCCCGAAAGACATTACCAGAAATTCAATGTGCCTATACCGGGTCCTTAAAGCTATTTTCGGAATATCCTACTCCTTGATCTTCAATTGGCGATACCCGGATCTTAAATCGATCTTGGAGAAGTACTTAGCACCCTTTAATTGATCAAACAAGTTATCTATCCTTGGCAGTGGGTAGTTATTTTTGATTGTAACCTTGTTGAGCTGCCGATAGACAATACACATTCTTAGCGGACCATCCTTATTTCTCACAAATTGAACTGGTGTACCCCAAGGGGACACACTCCGTCGGATGAAACCCTTTTCGAACAAATCTTTCAAATGCTCCTTTAACTCTTTCAATTCAATCGGTACCATTTTGTATGGTGGAATACATATAGGTTGCGTGCCTGACATCACATCAATCCCAAAATCAATTTCCCTGTCTGGTGGGATCACAAGGAGCTCATTCGGAAAGACCTCCGGAAATTTATTTACAACAGGCACAGATTTAAATATAGGTGCCTCAGTGTTGGTGTCCGTAACCCGGACCAAATGGTAGATACACCCCTTGTTAATCTTCTTTATGGCTTTAAGGTAAGAATGAAACCTGCCCTTCTGCACCACATTACCCCCTTCCATTCAATCATTGACTTAGTTGGAAATTCAAATCTAACGGTTCTGGTTCGACAGTCAAGCTTAGCGAAACATGAATCAAGCCAATCCATCTCCATTATTACATCAAAATCAACCATCCCCAATTCGATGAGGTAGGCCATGGTGTCTCGACCATGGACCATGACAACACAATCCCTATAGACCCGTGCGGCCATAGTAGACTCACCAACCAGAGTAGATATAGAGCACGACTTATGGACATGTTCCAGTTCTATCTCAAATCCCATAGCAACATGGGGAGTAACATAGGACAAAATGGAACCGGGATCAATAAGAGCATACATATCATGAGATTGAACAGTCAATATACCTGTGACAACATCTGGAGAAGCCTCTGAACTCTGGCAACTCCTCATAGCATAGAAACGACTGGGTACTCCCAAACTCTATGTGCCACCCCTAGCTGCACCATGCCATGCGGGTGTTCGGGTGCATCGAGTTGGAGTAGGTGCTGCGAATGTAGTAGCTGCAGAACTGGCTGGCTGTGTTGTACCTATGCCCATGCTCTAGTGAGACGAACATCAATCCCTCTGAATGGGACCCCTCATACTGCACCCGTAGCATATGGGTTGATACATATAGCCGGTCCCAATGTGCATCTTCCCGCACCTAGGGCATGGGGGCCTCCGCTGCTGCTGAAATCACCCACTAGACCGACCTTGCTAGTAGGGTCCCCTGTTGCCCTGGCTGGGCCTAAAACAATTCCCCTGCTGCTGACTGGGCCCCGATGGCGGTGCACTGACTGAAGACCGAGCAAAAGACTGGGAAGACCCTGATGAACCTCCCCTGAAATATGTCCTACCACCACCACCACCACTAGTAGTACCACTGACGTTTCCCGTTGACCGGGACTTGTTGCTAGTCTTTTGCTCCATTATATTCTTTAGCTTGTAGGTCTCTGTGGCTTGAGTAAATTCCACCATATTACCATAGTTCATATCAGAATTCAAGGCAGCTGTAGTAGCCTCATTAATAACCAAGGGGCTAAGGCCCTGCATAAACCGGTGCCCTCTAGCCTCCACAGTAGGCAACATATAGATAGCATATTTGGACAGGCGCGTGAATCTCATATGATACTCCCACACACTCATGCTACCCTATTTTAGGTTCTCAAACTCGGAGGCACGAACTGCCTTAGCCTCAGCAGACAAGAAATAATCAATAAAAGCATTGGCAAACTCACTCCATCTCGTCGGAAGGCTACCCTCTTCTCGGGAGTCGTCCTACATTTCAAACCAAGAATAGGCCACCCCTTTCAGGAGGTAGGAGGCAAACCCTGCCCCGTCTGGCTTAGTAGCACGCATAACTCAAAGAGTATTGTGCATCTCATCAATGAAGTCCTGGGGGTCCTCCTCAGGATCAGTACATGTGAACACTGGAGGGTCCAGCTAGTGGAATCCCCTGGTTGACTAGAAGAACTGGGTGTGGCATCTGATCTCTTGTCCTGGGAAGCCACTATTTGAGCCAACATCTGTATGGCTACCCTAAGATCCCCGTCGGATACACTAGGAACAAAAGCTGGGGCTGGAGGTGGAACTTGAATACTAGTTGGAGGGATCATTGCACCCTTAGTAGGTGTAGGAACTGGTGCGGTCTGACAAGGTGTAGTGGAATTAGGCAGCATAGTAGTTGGGGGATTATTCTAACACCTCGGATGTTCACCCGCATCATCAAGTAAAGGGTCAACTGCAACTCCTGGGGTGGCATTGGCTCCTAGGCCAGTTCTTGCTTTCTTCCTAGGCACCATATACTGAAAATTAGAGCAATGCACGAGTTAACGGAGGAACAATCTTACAATCAGCTTTATCGCACGATCTAGGTCATCAAAGAAGGATGTTATTTCTAAATGCCCAAGTAGCCTCCTAATTATAGATGTGGTCGACAACACACCGATAAGAAGGACTCTACCAGACACGGCTCCGAGACATCCTAGGACACTTTAAAACCTTAGGCTGTGATACCAAGTTCGCCATGCCCCGACCTAAGGGAGCATGTCACAACCCAAACCGATGGGCCGCGACTGGCACTCGGTACCTTACTCAACCGAGTACCAACGTAACGTATCTTTCTTATTAAATCATCATATACATGTGACATACGGTCCTAAAAGGCAAACATCATCATTTATAAATTCAAAACATATGCCGACAAGGCCGTACAATCTTTCACGTACACGATATATGTCTACAAGCCTCTAAGAGTACATAATTGTCATAAAGGTAGGGATAGATCCCCGCCATACCAAACCATACAAATCTAAACCATACTGACCAAACAACCAACTCTGGAGCAAATGGAGTGCACCAATATCTTCTGCTGAGCTGATCGCCTACTTGGAGGACTCTCGACCTGTCTATCAAGACCTGCGGGCATGAAACACAGTGTCCCCAAGCAAAAGGGATGTTAGTACAAATAATATACCGAGTATGTAAGTAATGAAAATAAGTAAATAATAGACATGAGAGGAACATGGAGTAAAAGACTCGACACGTACGTGAGCATAACTCTGTGAGTCATTTCATTTTTATAATATCATGCATATGCGTATAAATGTCATACCATGTATAGGTAAATGTGTTCATAACATCATCAAGCCTCTGAGGGCATCCCATCATATCATTTCGGCCACTGTGGGCAAATCATCAACATATACCAACTGATGAGGTGGTGGTGCGTATATAACGCCATAACCTTTTCTCATATTCCATATACATATAATATACATATATTCGCGTATATAACGCCATCTGGTCATGGGTCAATGTATATGTATAAATGCATGAAATGCAGAAGAAATACATTAATAATATTTTTTCGGAATGTCATAAAATAATATGCCTTAAGAAATACGTTAATAAGATTTTCTCGGAATGTCATACAAATAATATGCATGTCGGATAAATTTGATCAAATACGTATTTTTTTGCGACATGTGAACAGAAGATATAATAATAATTCATATGGGGAATCAAGAATATAGACCCCCCTAATATGTTTATGAATAGAGTTATTTATGGAAGTTGCATATTTTGCACGTTTCATTTGTATCATTTGGACCATGCCAAAAGAAAGAAGGGATAGACTTAATATACCTGGAGTAGGAAAAAATCCGTATGATATTCTTGAGAAAGATTATACCGTGTTCTCTTAGAATTGCATCTTACACTGCTATTATATAAATTCCAAATTGTGTTACAAAACCTGTAACTTGCTAGTAATGCGTTGAGACCCATATGGGTTGCCATGGAATTGTAGTAATATGAAAGAAGTAAAGAAGAATAAGATGATGTTAAGTTAGGGGGAAAGTGAGATTGAATATCGTAAAAAAAATGGAATGAATAGGAGTAATGTGTCACATTAAATGGGAACACACGTAGTTTACAAATACAGTAGTACTCTTCTTAAGACATGGATACGTATTTTATTGAGAAGTGAGTTAATACTTATCCAAAAGTCTTGATTAAGCTTAGCCACAAAAATTCCTTAATTAATTGGGTAATATCCCATTACACAATAATTAAGAATTATCTCAACTTACTTAAAATACTACTCACTTTTAACATACCTTGTACACCTTACTATCATGGCCACGTGGTACATGGTATGGTACTAGTCCATAAATACCAGGTATTATAGCTTGGACCGTATTTCATCCCCAAATTGCAAAACTTCGACAAAACTCATTTCTCTTTGATTTGCTTCGCCTCTCACCTTTATGAATTTACTCATCACTTGTTTTGAAATAGCATAAATTCTTATAACCTCAAAATAATCCCATTCACGAACTTACGTCGATTAGCTTACGACGAAATTTTAACATACGAAAATGCGGGATGTACCATCTTATTTTCAAGCTTATATCAATTTACTTATGGAGTACTTCCATGTACGAAAATATGGGGTATAACATCATTCCCCCCTTTGGAACATTCGTCCTCGAATGTTAACTGATGCACTTATCATTCTCATAACCCATAGCTCTTCCGAATGCTTCAATACTCTTCTTGCCATTTAGGCAACTGTTCTTTGAATAAATCCAAAGGCCAGGTCATTCCTCCCTTTAAGTTTCTTTCTCACACCACGACTTGTAGTCAGAATTCTTCTAATCTCGTAACTGTCGCTACCTTCTATCATGCAGCCTATTCGACTTTGACCTTGTAAGTGCGCTTATGCGTCTCTTCTTTCCCTTTTCCTCTGATTTTTAGCTATTACTGAAGTTCTTCGCTCGGTATTTTGTCAAATATTGCTATATCTTATTTCATAGACCCGGTTATCCATCCGTATGACTTTACTGCATTTAAGTAGGTCATACTATACCATAAATCTTACCTCAATTTCTCGTTACCGAGGTCTGCTACCAAATTCCAGGTTACTTTCATTGCTTATCCAATATGTATAAATCTATGTCCTTTAATGCTTCCACATTACTATTCATCTTAAGACTGACGGCCTAATCTCATCTCATACTTTATAACTTTTCTCCATCCATTGTTGATTCACCTCAATATTGATCTATAATCTACCCCTGGTAACTTAACCTTTTATGTAACACTGCCGCTAGGGTCCATGTTGTATCGGGGAACATCTGAAATGATTAGACTGATCCACCTAGGGCGATACCATGCTTTCATAAGCGTATCTCGCAGTATCCCAATGACTCACCTTACATGGATACTTTAATCCCTTACAATTCATGAAATCCTTTTCAAGTCATTACTCAATCGAAGGTCCAAACGTCATCCTTCATTTATCACAAATATACTCGCATTTTACTACCAGGGCAGCATTCCATCTCTTTTAAATGCTATTAGTCTTAGACTCCTTTGAGTTCATTCAGATTATACTGAGCTTTATATAATTTAGAGAAACCATCATCTCTCTTATTTTCATGAGCTTAATCCCGAGGATTTATCCATTCTGGTCACCTTCCCACTCGCCTTTTCTCATCCTTACTCTTGTCTTCCTAAAACCTTGTCGCTTTACCATACTTTAGCTTGCGACCCATACATATATATTTATACTACTCGTAACCTTCCTTCAACTTGCTTGCAACACAAATTTTCTTGTGTTATTTTAGAACATCAAGCGAGACATCACATCATTTCTAACTCTTCTTTACTCTCTTAACTTGATCTCTTGGTATCTGGAAACTATAGGCTGGAAGACATATCGCTGGCGATGCCGCTATCATTCCTGGATACTGAATCCTAGCGCTTTTAACCTTCTATCCGAAGTATGGACTAGCTCACTTAAGCATTTTATAAAACAATAGGTGTATATTAAGGTTCCAAGGTCCTCATATGGTGGATTCTATCATCCCACTACCCAACGCTTACCCAAAAGAGCTCAACAATCATCCCACTACCGTAGATGGTACATGCATGTAAAATAAACAACTCCAACACCCAAGAATGTACTTGGTTTATTACCTCTTTTCAGTTAAAATAACGAAATTGGGGGCTATGGAGTAAAAACATACCTCTAGGATAAAGACCTAGCGAATTCTTCTTACAAATTCATCAACTTTGAGAAATAATTGATGGATGATGGTTTTAGGAAACCCCCCCCCTCACTATTTGGCACTCCCTCACTGTAGAATATATGTTTTGCTTCATAAGTGGTCTATTACTCTAATATATAGAAATAGGGTCGGGTAAAACAAAATTAGAAAAAAGGAGTCCCATCACAGATCTGTGGTCGCATATGAAACCGCATAATGATTCGGCGGTCCGCAAAATGTGCCGCGAAATGGCCCTCCAAAACTGGGCAATTCTTCCCCACTCTGCGGCCATTATGCAGTTCGCAAACCTGTTTTGTGGTCGCATAATGCAGCGCGGAACTTCACTCCGGGAAAATTTCATGCTGCTTTTGCAGTCGATGTACGGCTCGCAAAACGGTTTTGCGGTCACATAGTTGACCGCAAAATATCAGCCAAACTTGCCCAGTATTTCTGCTTCATTCTACGGCCATTCTACGGTCCGTAGAGTAATTTTGCGGCCGCATAAATGTCATTTTCTACCAAAACTTTTCCTTTTCTGCCTCATGCACTGTTCAACCCAAAAAGTCGGTATTGTGGCGAGCAAGCTCGCTACGAAGAATCTCTACAATCGTCAATACCTAAGCCTACTTTGACACCAAGAAACCCCTGGTTTTGGCAAAATTTAATGGGGCCTTATAGCCTTAGAGTTGGAAGGCAAGACATGATCCATAAAGGCATCAATGAACTCACTCCATCTTTCCGGAGGGCTTTCCTCCTCACGGGACTCCTCCCACGTCTCAAGCCAAGAATAGTCCACCCCATTCAGGCGGTAGGAGGCGAACTCCAGTCCCTCTGTCTCAGTAGCACGCATAACTCAGAGAGTCTTGTGCATCTCATCAATGAAGTCATGGGGGTCCTCCTCAGGATCTTTACTTGTGAACAATGGAGGATCCAACTGGAGAAACCTGTTCATCCTGGAACTAGCGGAATCCCCTGACTGACTAGAAGAAATAGGTGCAACATTTGATCTTTGGTCCTGGGAGGCCACTATATGAGCCAACATTTGTATGGCTTCCCTAAGATCCTCATCAGAAACACCGGGACCAGAAGTTGGAGCTGGAGGTGAAACTGGAATATCAGTTGGAGGGACCGTTGCACCCTCAGTAGGTGTAGGAACTGGTGCAGTCTGAGCAGGACCAGTAGATTCAGGCAGTGTAGTAATTGGGGAAATATCCTCACCCCTTGGGTGCTCACCCGCATAATCAAATATCGAATCAACTACCACTCCTGGGGTCAAATTAGCTCCTTGGCCAGTTCTTGCCTTCTTCCTAGGCGCCATGTACTGAAAGTTAGAGTAAAGCAGGAGTTAAAGAAGGAACAATCTTACAATTAGCTTTATCGCACGATCGAGAACATCAAATAAGGGTATTATTCCTAAGTGCCCAAGTAGCCTCCTAATTCCTAAGTGTCGAACACACCGATAAGAAGGACTCTACTAGACACGGCTCTAAGACATCCTAGGACACTTTAAAACATTAGGCTCTGATACCATGTTTGTCACGCCCCAACCTCGGGGAGCACAATTGGTGCTCAACAGAGTTACCCCGGTCGATCAAGCCTGCACAGTGCCGTCTACCCAACTCACCCATGGATAAAGTAAGAATACATTTCATTAATTAACACCAAGAGGGTTCATGAACAACACTAATACCATCACCATTAATTACTTCATTTATAAAGTTTCAAAATACACACACATTGATAGTTTATAGTAGAGGATGTAACGCACATACATTATTACTATCTTGACTTTCCCAATACCAATACACAACCCACACCATGTCTACAGAGCCTTTAATAGATATAAAAGAGTACAATGATAGTGCCAGCAACAAGGCTCCGGCTATACCTCAAAACATAATACACACGGAACAAAAGATGCACAACCCTGGAATGAAGTGGGGCTCACCAAGTCAGCTGGGAAAAGGGTATACCGCTATCACTGGTCAATGCCTTCTGCTTTGGAACCACATGCATCCATTAAAGATGCAGCGCCCCCGGCAAAAGGGGCGCTAATACATGTCGAATAGTACTAGTATGAAAACCAAAACACCTTTTCAAGGACTTGGAAATACAACATGAATATAATGAATCATGGTAACGACCATAGGGCTTAGATAGCCATAAAGGTCAAAACAGATTTATTAAGAACTTCCAATAACACTTATAAATTTCATGTAATTAGTAGATTGTGCTAAAAAGTTAAAAGATGATTATTAAATTAAAAATGTACGTTGTAGTATTTATTAAAAATGCCAACTATCATAATAGTGTTGTAGTAATTATTTTTATTTTTTAAATGATAAAAAATTGATAGAAAAAAAATCCTAATATTTGAAAAGTAGGACAATTAACAAACTATTTTGAATTTTAGATAAATGCACAAAAGTCATAGTATTTAACTAATCACAATATAATGGTAAACATTCCTATATTTCGTGAAAATAGGAATAATTATTAATTAATTGTGTTAAAGCCAAATAATGTGCACAAACCATATTTTGTCATTTTTTACTAGGAAGCCTGCAAAAGTTAATTTTTAAATACAGAGAGTTAAAATTGAGTGTCAACACATGCACGATAGCTTCCAACTCCAAATCATGAATAGGATAGTACTTCTCATAGGTCTTCAACTATCAAGATGCGTAGGCAATCACCATACTATCCTGCTTCAAAATTACACCAAGCCCAATGCACGAAGCGCCATAATACATGGTATAAGGCCTTGAACCTATGGCCGACGCCAACATTGGAGCTGTAGTCAAAGCAACCTTGAGATTCCGATAGCTCTCCTTACACTCATCAGACCATATAAAGAGAACACCTTTCTAAGTCAACTTGGTCAATGGAGCAATAATAAATGAAAATCCCTCAACAAAGCGACGATAGTAGCGTACCTTACCTAAGAAACTTTGGATCTCTATAGCTGAAGTAGGTCTAAGCCAATTGTGAACTGCCTCAATCTTCTTAGGATGAACCACGATACCATCACCAGACACGATATGACCCAACAATGCTACTGAGTCCAACTAGAACTCATACTTCAAAAACTTAGCATAAAGTTGATGATCCTTCAAAGTTTGAAGTACTCTCTCAAGTGCTACTCATGCCCCTCCCTACCATGAAATTAAACCAAGATATCATCAATGAATACAATCACAAAGGAATCCAATAAAGTTTTGAACACCCAGTTTATCAATCCCATGAATGTTTTTGGGGCATTAGTCAACCCAAATGACATCACCAATAGCTCATAATGACCATAAAGTGTCACCACCCAAATCCCATAAATAGGTTGTGATGGCACCCAACGATACTACTAAGCAAGCCAATGGTAAACCTCCAATTTCATATTCTATTTTTAACTTTTAAACTTAGAAATTTCATTAGAAAAATAGAACAAAATCTAGGACTCATGGAAACATATGTAGTGTATTACCCAATTAACGAGTACGAATAGTACATAAAGCAAGGTGATAATGATAATTAATATAACTGTGAAAGTCTACTAGATGCCCCTAAAACTAGGTGTCACAAGTGCATGAAAAATCTAGAGAATATACCAAACTACTACAGCTACTGTCTGAAATGAAATAGACAGAACAATAAATAAGACAAGAGGAACACTTTGGGTGCTGCATATTGAAGCATAGAAGGAAGCTCACTACTAAGTCTCTGTGTGATTGCACCAACGCGCCCTGTATGACCACTGGAAGTACCTATCTAAGTACCTGCACTATCAAGGCAGAAGTATAGCATGAGTACGTAAATCACTGCATACCCATTAAGTATCTAGTCAAACTTTGAAGAAGTAGTGATGAGGGGTTGACTTGACACTAACTAGTGATGAAATAATAAAATAAATAAAGTAGATAGGTATAAAACAAAGCAAGTAACAATGAAACAAATATGGTTTAATAATAAACTTCCAAACAAGTATTATTACGAAATCAGTAAAATGTCATAACCGGCCACGAAGGCACAAAATCAACTGATATCAATACCAAATCAAATATATAGTGTTATGCACGAGTCTGCCGAGGCAAACGGCCCGATCCCATAGGAATAGTGAAACACAATACTACTGAGGCGAACGGCCCGATCCCATAAAGAGTAATTTATAATCATGCCGAGACGAACGACCCATCCCATAAATTTTTATTTATAAACCTACCAAGACGAACGACCCGATCCCATAAGAATAATTTATAATTCTACAGAGGCGAACAACTTGATCCCATAAGAATAATTTATAATCCTGCCGAGGAAACAACCTTATACCATAAGAATAATTTATAATCCTGATGAGGCGAACGACCCGATCCCATAAGAGTAGAGAAACTCTCTAGCTCATGAAATATATATGCGAGTCGAGGAGACACAGAACTACCAAATATTTCACAATTTCCAAAGTAAGAGACTCGGTTAATATTTTATTATAGTCTCAATCTTAGCCATAAATGAAAGAAATAAAATCCACGAGGTCAATTTAAATAGCACATTTAAGGCATGATGTGAATCTAAGTCTATCAAAACATAAACATGAATCTAGCTACGTACGGAGTCTCGTCACCTCGTCCTTACATATATTCCACAGCAAGTAGCACGCAACAATTAATACACCTACGGGAATATATCCCTCTTATAATATCAGGCAAGAGACTTGCATCACTTACAAGCTCACTGCTCGGCTCTTAAACCTCACTAGAAATCCCCAAACGATGCCGAGCAATCCAAAACTACTCAAAAGTCGTAAAAATGAAACAAATATTGTTTAATAATAAACTTCCAAACAAGGATTATTACGAAATCAATAAAATGTCATAACCGACCACGAAGGCAATAAATAAACTGATATCAATACCAAATCAAATATCAAGTGTTTCGCACGAGTCTTCCGAGGCAAATGGCCCGATCCCATAGGAATAGTGAAACACAATACTACTGAGGCGAACGACCCGATCCCATAAAGAGTAATTTATAATCATGCCGAGATGAACGACCCATCCCATAAAAATTAATTTATAATCTTACCAAGACGAACGACCGATCCCATAAGAATAATTTATAATTCTACAAAGGAGAACGACTTGATCCCATAAGAATAATTTATAATTCTACAAAGGAGAACGACTTGATCCCATAAGAATAATTTATAATCCTGCCAAGGAAACAACATGATACCATAAGAATAATTTATAATCCTGCTGAGGCGAATGGCCCGATCCCATAAGAGTAGAGAAACTCTTTAGCTCATGAAATATATATGCGAGTCGAGCAGACACAGAACTACCAAATATTTCACAATTTCCAAAGTAAGAGACTCGGCTAATATTTTATTATAGTCTCAATCTTAGCCATAAATTAAAGAAATCAAATCCACAACGTCAATTTAAATAGCATATTTAAGGCATGATGTGAATCTAAGTCTATCAAAACATAAACATGAATCTAGCTACGTACGGAGTTTCGTCATCTCGTCCTTACATATATTCCACAACAAGTAGCACGCTACAATTAATACACCTATGAGGATAAATCTCTCTTATAAGATTAGGCAAGAGACTTACATCACTTACAAGCTCACTGCTCGGCTCTTAAACCTTAATAGAAATCCCCAAACGACGCCGAACAATCCAAAACTACTCAAAAGTCATAACAATGAAACAAATATGGTTTAATAATAAACTTCCAAACAAGGATTATTACGAAATCACTAAAATGTCATAACCGGCCACGAAGGCAAAAAATCCACTAATATCAATACCAAATCAAATATCAAGTGTTACGCACGAGTCTGCCGAGGCGAATGGCCCGATCCCGTAGGAATAGTGAAACACAATATTACTGAGGCGAACGGCCCGATCCCATAAAGAGTAATTTATAATCATGCCGAGATGAACGACCCATCCCATAAAAATTAATTTATAATCCTACCAAGACGAACGACCCGATCCCATAGGAATAATTTATAATTCTATAGAGGAGAACGACTTGATCCCATAAGAATAATTTATAATCCTGCCGAGGAACCAACCTGATACCATAAGAATAATTTATAATCCTGCTGAGGCGAACGGCCCGATCCCATAAGAGTAGAGAAACTCTATAGCTCATGAAATATATATGCGAGTCGAGGAGACACAGAACTACCAAATATTTCACAATTTCCAAAGTAAGAGACTCAATTAATATTATTATAGTCTCAATCTTAGCCATAAATTAAAGAAATCAAATCCACAAGGTCAATTTAAATAGCACATTTAAGGCATGATGTGAATCTAAGTCTATCAAAACATAAACATGAATCTAGCTACGTACCGAGTCTCGTCACCTCGTGCTTACATATATTCCAGAACAAGTAGAACGCAACAATTAATACACCTACGGGGATAAATCCCTCTTACAAGATTAGGCAAGAGACTTACATCATTTACAAGCTCACTGCTCGACTCTTAAACCTCACTAGAAATCCCCAAACGACGCCGAGCAATCCAAAACTACTCAAAAATCGTACAAACTATTCAATACATGCTTAATAGATCATAATTTATATATTAGAGTAATTTTCCAACCCAATTAGGAAATTCCATAAAAGTCACCCTCTGGACCATGTGCCCAGATTCCGGAAATGTTCAAAGATAAATGTTGCCCATGAAATTATGAACTCATATATATAATTCATTCTTAATTCCATAATTAATTTTGTGGTCGTATTCCATTTTTACCAAACCCTAGGTTTCCAAAAAACTCCCACAATTTGCACTAATTTCTATGTTCAAATCTACCCATAATCCATATATTAGACACAAAAATGGGTAAACTTCACTTACCTTGTGATGCTTGGTGAAAATTCCCTCAAAAGAGATCCCAAAGATCGGTCAAGGCAAGAGAGAAATGAGTGAAATGAGCCTAAGTCCCGAATTAAAATCACATTCTCCCCCGGCGATTTTCACATCTATAGAACCTTCTCCGCTTCTACGATTCCGCATCTGCGCAACCAACCTCGAAGATGCAGCTTCCACTAAAGTGTTGATCTTCCATTTCTGCGGACTCTACATCACAGAAGCGGCTCCGCTTCTGCGGAAAAATGTCTGCATATGTGGTTCTTCCTCACCAGGCCAAGTTCCGCATCTACGCCCTGCTTCTGCACCTGAGGAACCGCAGATGCGGTAAATTCCCTGCATCTGCGCACCAGCCCGCCCAAGCCAAAACTCGTAGATGCGCTCCACTGGTTGCTTCTACAGCTTCGCATCTGCCGAAAAGTAGTCGTTGATGCGAAAACATTGGACCTCTGAAAACCAGCAATCCCAATATTAACCAAAATGATCTGAAATCTATCTGAAACACACTCGGCCCCCGGGACCCCATCCAAACACACCAATAAGTCATATACTACGACATGATCCCATTTGAGACTTCAAACCACACAAAAGGACTTCAAAACTACGAAACGCCCCTCAAGATCAAACCATTAAGTTTGTAAACTTCAAATATCAAACCAAGCGTCAGATTCAAGCCTAACCGATCCTCAATGAATCCAAATTTTTGCACATAAGTCACAATTCACTATAGAACTTATTCCAAGGCTTGGAATCCCAAACGGACACAGATAACACCAAAGTCCACTTCAAATCAAACTTAGGAAATTCTAAAACCTTCAAGATGCCAACTTTCAACAATAAGCATTGTAACACTGTCGGTCCACCTGAAACTCAATCTGAACATACGCCCAAGTACACAATCATCATACGAAACTATTGGAACCTTCAAATCCCCATTCCGAGGTTGTTTGCTCAAAGTGTTGACTAAAGTCATACTTCGCCACCTTAGGCCACTATTATAAAATTAAGTGTTATGAATTCAACCTGAACCATTCCGAAACCAAACCAACCTTCCCCGCAAGTCATAAAACAGTAAAAGCACATACGAGAAGTTATAAATAGGGGAATATGGATCTAGAAAGCAAAGCAACTGGTCGGATCATTACATTCTTCACCTCTTAAACTAACATTCGTCCTCGAACGGGTTTAGAATCATACCTAGAGTGTAGAATAAGTGTGGATATCTGCACCACATGTCCTTCTCGGTCTCCCAAGTCGCCTACCTGACCCCTGTCAATAATGGCAATTGACTTCTCCTCATAATCCAAGCTCTCATATAGATGAACTGTACTGTAATCCAACAAATGTGGCATATTAGCATGGTACCTCCAGAGCATAGACACGTGCAATACCGAATGAACTCCTGATAGGCTAGGAGGCAAAGCAAGCATGTATGCAACCTCTCCAACTCGCTTCATCACCTTGAATGGACCGATGAACCTCGGACTCGGCTTGCCTTTCTTTTTGAACCTCATGATACCCTTCATCGGTGAGACTTTTAGGGGAACTTTCGCACCTCCCACAATTGATAAATCATGCAATTTCTGATCAGTGCAACTCTTCTGCCTGGACTGAGCTGTGCGAAGTCGCTCTTGTATCAACTTTACCTTATCCAATGCATCCTTTACCAAACCACTACCATATAACCTATACTCGCTGGGCTCAAACTAACCTATGGGGGAATGACATCACCGACCATACAAGGCCTCAGATGGAGCCATCTCGATGTTGGAATGATAACTATTGTTATAAGCAAACTCAACCAAATGCAAGAATCCATCTCACCACCCTCCGAAATCAATCACACATGCTCTGAGCATATCCTCCAGAATCTAAATAGTCCGCTCCGACTGCCCGTCAGCCTGCAGATGAAATGTCATGTTGAGCTCTACCAGGGTACCCAAATCACTCAAAAAAGCTCTCAAAAAGTGTAAAGATGTAAGGCCCCGTAAAATATTTCCTAAAAACCCGGATTACGTGATACCAAAGTAGGCGTAGAGGTTAATAATAGTAGAAAATCTTCACGCTGAGTTTGCGAGCCACGATTCAGACTTTTTGGATTGAATAGTGCGCTTGGAGTTGAAGAAACATGTTGGACAAAAGTACGCATTTCTGCGGCCCATTCTGCAGAACTACTCTGCGGACCGCAGACTGATCGTATAACCGTTTCACGGGCTGCATTATTATTACATATCCTGCCTTGGGATTTTTCGGAGGGAGGTTCTGCAGTGCACTATGCGACCGCAGAACCGTTATGTGGTGCATTATGCGACCGCAGAATAGGTCTGCGGGCCGTATAGTGACTGTAGAATAGGTCAGTTTCTTTCCAGTTTTGGCACCCATTTTTGCGGTCATTTCGCGGACCGCATATCCACTATGCGGTCGCATATGCGACCGCAGAACCCGTTCCTGATCTTTATTTTTGGGGTTTTTAAACCCGATCCTATTCCATTAAAATACATCTCATAGACCATTTTGATCATATTTTCTGATATTTTTAGAGTGAGAGAGAGGGTCCTAGAGGAAGAAGTGATCTTCATCACATTGCTATTCAATTCTCACTTATAATCTTGAAGATTGTCAAGAGAGACACCTAGGTCTTCTTCCTAAGTGGTAAGATTCTATCACCCAAACTCTTAATTTCAAAGTGTAACTAGAATGGGCCATGAGTAAGGCAATTCATGGGGATAGGCAATTCATGACTAAGGCAATTCATGGGCCATGTATACTTGTATTATGTGGAAAGATTATGAGTTAAAAATGATAGAGAATGGGTTGGGGAATGATGGAATCTTCCACAAAAATGGCCTTAAAACATTACTGCACACCTAGTGTTTGATAATATGCTCAAATGAGATAGAATCATGACCATCTTCATAATTGTGGTCCAACTTGTTATATTTATAAAATAAATTGAAGTTGCTAAGAATTTCGGATCATTTTAGAGTTTGAGAAGCTCAATTGAGGTATGTTGGCTAAAACCCTTCTTCTTAGAATCGAATCACACCATGTTCATGTAAATGGAGTAAGTCCTTGATCATTATTGAATTGGCTATTCCTAATGTGTTGTATTGAATGATGTAAGTTCAATATTTATTCTAAATTCTTTGTCATGTTATCTTGTTATTTGAGGATGTGTTAAAAAATGTGGAATATGTGTTAGGAATGTTGATACTTCATGTCAAGATCAAAATAAAGGTTGTTATGCCAGACTGTATGAAAAGCCTCTATGTGCCTAAGATTTCCAACTCGTTGATATGTGCATTTAGTGTCTTGAATGGGAAGCCTTATTGTCGTTGATAATGTTAATGATATTTGAATGTGGGAAAAGGGGAACTGGAACTATGAGATATGGCCAAGTGCCAGGAATGACTTTATAATTGTGGCCATTAGTGCCAATGAATTGAAAAGATGTGAAAGAAGTACGATGTGAGATGATTGACTGAAAAAGGTAATGTCTCAAATGAGATGGCCTAGCCGATCGGGCCGAGATTAGACTCCGTGTAAGAACACGGTGGTACTGTGGATGAAATTGTAAAAATGGTTGATGTCTCAAATGAGTTGGCGTACCCGATCGGACGCCATGCCACACACGTGGTGGTATTGTGCTGGAAATTATAATGAAATTGTGGAAATGTCGCAAATGAGATGACTTAGGCGATCGGGTCGAGATCGGACTCCATGTAAGAAAACGGAGGTATTGTGAATTGTGGAATATCAGTACTAAAGATCACCCAACCTAATAATATGGAAATTGACTTGAAAACATATATGATCCTTAACTTCTTGTTTTAATATTATTTGAAGCCCTTATTGAATTCTTGACTGCCCCTCTTGTATTATTATTCACTCTATTGAGTTGGTGCTTAGCTTTACATACTAGTGCTACTCGACGGTACAAATGTCCCTTTTGTCGGGGGCACTGCATCTTTAAATGGATGCAGGTGGTTACATAGCAGACGGTGTTGATCACAGATAGTGCTGCATCCTCTTCTCAGCGGACTCGGTGAGCCCCTTTTCATTCCGGGGTCATGTGTTTCACCTTTTGTTTATATTGTGGTCACTTTTAGAGGTGTAGCCGGAGCCTTGTTGCCGGCACCATCTTTACTCTCTTTTGTATCTTTAGAGGCTCCGTAGACACTATGTGGGTTGTATCTGGGTGTTGAAAATGTTAAACAAGAATATGTTGTGTTTGATCACTTGTTCCACTTGGACTATAAGAAATTGTGTATTTTGAGACTTAAAGGAGAAATAGCTAATGAAACGGTTTAATGTTGTATGTATGAACTTCCTTCTGTCTAATTAATGAAATCATATCTTTTCTTGATCAAGGGTGAGTCAGGTAGAAAGTATCTAACAGGCTTGCTAGACCGGGTTCACTTGGTTAAGCGCCGGTCGCGCTTCCCGAGGATGGGGCGTGACAAACTTGGTTTCAGAGCCTAAGGTTTTAAAGTGTCCTAGGATTTCTCGGAGCCGTGTCTAGTAGAGTCCTTCTTATCGGTATGTTATCGACCACATCTATAAGTTGGAGGCTACATGGACATTAGGAATAATACCCTTTTTTGATATTCTGGATCGTGCGATGAAACTGATTGTGAAACTGTTCCTCCTCTAATTCGTGCATTCCTTTAACTTTCAGTATATGGCACCTAAGACGAGAGCAAGAACTGGCCAAGGAGCCAATGCCGCCTTAGGAGTGGCAGTTGACCCTTTACTTTGTAAGGCGGGTGAATACCCGAGGGGTGAGAATAATCCCCCGACTGTTACACTACCTGATTCCACTACACCTGTTCAGGCCACACCTGTTCATGCACCTACTGAGGGTGCAGCCGTTTCTCTAACCGATATTCTGATTCTACCTCCAGCCCCAGCTTCCGGTTCCAGTATTTCCGATGGGGATCTTAGGCGAGCTATTTAGATGCTAACACAGATAGTTGCTTCTCAGGCACAAAGGTCGAATGTTGCACCCACATCTTCTAGACCACAAGGAGATTCTAGTGGTTCTAGGGTGAACAAGTTTTTGCAGTTGTATCCTCCGGTGTTCATGGGGGCTAATACCGAGGAGGACCCACAAGACATTATTGATGAGATGCATAAGACTCTCCGGGTTATGCGCGCTACATATACTGAGGGAGTGGAGTTGGCCGCCTACCGCTTGAAAGGGGTGGTGGGTGGCATATTCTTGGTTTGAGCTGTGGGAAAACTCTCCGGAGGTGGGGAGCCCTCCAGCGAGATGGAGTGAGTTTATTGATGCCTTTATAGACAATTGCTTGCCTGTCGAGACTATTGCAGTTCGTGCCGCAAAGTTTGAGAATCTGAAGCAAGGGAGTAGGAGTGTGTGGGAGTAATACATGGAGTTTACGCGCCTGTCAAAATATGCTATTCACACGTTTCCTACTATGGAGTCTAGAGTGCGCCGGTTTGTGCAGGGCCTTAGCCCCTCGGTTATCAATGAGGCTGCTACAACTGCCTTGAATTTAGACATGAACTATGGGAAGATGGTAGCATTTTCTCAAGCTACATAGGACCGTAAGTTGAATAACAGAAGGGAGCGAGAGGGTACCAGCAATGCCCGGTCCACGGGCAACTTTGGGGAGTCATTTGGTGGGGGAAGATTAGCTTTCAGGGGAGGGTCATCAGGGCCAACCCAGTCTCATGCTCAGTCTTCAGCCAATGCATCACCAGTGGGGTACAGTCAGCAGCAGAGGAGTCACTTCAGGCCCAATCAGGGCAGCAGGGGACCCCACCATCATGGCCGATCAGGAGGGAGATTCCCACAGCAGCAGAGGCTCCCATGCCCCAGGTGTGGGAAGATGCACTCGGGGAGCTTCTACATAGACTTACCTATATGTGACGGGTGCAGATTTAGGGGTCATATTCAGAGGGAGTGTCGTTCAAACCGCTAGGCTGCGGGCATGGGCACATCACAACCATCCAATTCTGCAGCTGCTACATCTTCAGTACCCCCCCCCCCCCCCCCCAAGCAGGAGGCTCTCCAGCACGAGCAAGGTGCGGTGCACCTAGGGCTAGTACGCATAGTTCAGGAGGACCAAGACGTTTCTATGCTATGCGCGGTCGCCAGAATGCAGAGGCTTCTCCAGATGTTGTCAAATGTATATTGACTGTCCAAACTCATGATATATATGCTCTTATTGATCTAAGTTCCACCTTATCCTATGTTGCCCCTTATGTTGCTATTGAATTTGGGATAGAATCGGAATAGCTTCCTAAGCCGTTCTTTATATCTACTCCGGCTGGCGAGTCTATTATGGTCGTACGAGTTTATAGGGGTTGTGTTGTCATGGTGCGTGGTCGGGACACTGTGCCCGATCTCATTGAATTGTGGATGGTTGATTTTGATGTAATTATGGGAATGGATTGGCTTTATTCATGTTTTGCCGACTGCCGAACTAGGACTGTGAGGTTTAAATTTCCTAATAGCCAGTTGTTGAGTGGAGGGAGGATAATGTGATACCAAAAGGTAGATTTATTTCTTACCTTAAGGACACAAAAATGATTAACAAGGGGTGTATCTATCATTTGGTCCGGGTTACAGACACCACTGCTGAGGTACCTACACTCGAATCTATGTGAGTTGTGAATGAATATACGGAGGTCTTTTCTGATTAGCTCCCTGGGATTCTGCTAGATAGGGAGATTGATTTTGGGATTGTTGTGATTTCAGACACGCATCATTTATCCATTCCACCCTATAGGATGGCACCAGCTAAATTGAAGGAACTAAAGGAACAATTAAAGAATTTGTTGGAGAAAGGTTTCATCCGATCGAGTGTGTCACCACGGGGCGCACCGGTTCTCTTTATGATGAAGAACGATGGATCACTGAGGATGTGTATTGACTACCGGCAGCTCAACAAAGTCACAATAAAAAATAAATACCCACTACCAAGAATAGATGATTCGTTTGATCAGTTATAGGTTGCTAGGTACTTCTCCAAAATTGATTTACGATCCGGGTATCACCAATTAAAGATCAAGGAGTAGGATATTCCGATAGCAGCTTTTAGAACCCGGTAAGGACACTTTGAATTTCTAGTAATGTCTTTTGGGCTAACAAATGCCCCGACAACTTTCATGGATCTTATGAATCGGGTTTTCAAGCCTTTTCTCGACTCCTTTGTGATATTGTTCATTTATGATATTCTTGTGTATTCATGAGGTCGGGAGGACCATGCTGATCATCTCAAGGCGGTGTTGCAGACTCTTCATCAACACCAATTGGGTGCGAAGTTTTCAAAGTGTGCATTTTGGCTCGAATCTTTCACATTCTTGGGTCATGTTGTCTCTAGAGAACGAATCAAGGTTGATCATCAAAATATTTCAGCAGTAAAGTATTGGCCTAGGCCTACAACTCCCACCGAGATTCGCAGTTTCTTGGGCTTAGCAAGGTATTACAAGAAGTTTGTGGAGGGATTTTCTACTCTTGCCTTTTCGTTGACTAAATTGACTCAGAAGGCGGTTAAGTTCCAATGGTCTGATACTTGTGAAAGGAGCTTCCAAGAGTTGAAATCAAGATTGACTTCAGTGCCGGTGTTGACCCTGCCAGAGGGTACGGATGAATTCGTGGTATATTGTGATGCTTCAAGAATTGGGCTTGGGTGTGTGTTAATGCAACACGGCAAGGTTATAGCATATTCTTCTAGGAAACACAAGAATCATGAAAACAATTATCCAACACATGACTTAGAACGTGGCGGTGGTTTTTGCATTGAAAATTTGGCGTCACTATTTGTATGGTGTCCATGTGGAGGTATTCATGGACCACAAGAGCCTTCAATATATTTTCAAACAAAAGGAGCTGATTTGAGGCAAAGAAGATGGCTTGAGTTACTTAAGGATTATCACCCGGGGAAAGCCAATGTTGTGGAAGATGCACTTAGCCAGAAATCTATGGGTAGTTTGGCTCACTTGGAGGTATATCAAAGGCCATTGGCCAAGGAAGTCCATCGATTGGCTAGTTTGGGAGTTCGTCTTATGGACTCTAATGAAGAAGGGGTAATTATGCAAAATACGGCTGAATCATCGCTTGTTGTGGAAGTCAAAGAGAAGCAATACAACGATCCATAATTGGTGCAATTGAAGGAGGGGATTCAAAAACATAAAACTACGGCTTTTGCTCTTACACTAAGGTACCAAGGGCGGCTATGTGTTCCGAATGTAGATGGTCTCTGGGAAAGAATCATGACCGAGGGTCACACTTCTAGGTATTTCGTGCATCCAGGTTCTACAAAGATGTATCACGATCTCAATGACATGAAAAGGAATGTGGCAGAATTTGTGGCAAGGTGTTCGAATTGTCAGCAAGTGAAGGCCGAACATCAACGGCCATGTGGGTTGGCACATAACATAGAAATTCCAATGTGGGTGTGGGAAATGATTAATATGAACTTTGTGGTAGGATTACCTCGCACTTCGTGCAAGTTTGACAAAATTTGGGTGATTGTGGATTGGCTCACGAAATTAGCTCATTTCTTACTAGTTAAATGTACTGACACAGCGGAACAGTATGCTCAGTTGTATATCAAGGAAATAGTCAGCCTACATGGTACTCCAGTTTCTATCATTTCCGATCGAGGGGCTCAGTTCACGGCAATTATTTGGAAGAACTTTTAGCAAGGTCTGGGCACTCAGGTGAATCTTAGTACACCCTTCAATCCACAGACCGACGGGCAAGCAGAGTGGACTATTCAGATGCTTGAGGACATGTTGCGTGCTTGCGTTCTTGATTTCAGGGGAACCTGGGATGATCATTTGCCACTCATAGAGTTTGCTTATAACAACAGCTTTCATGCGAGTATTCAGATGGCACCATTTGAGGCATTGTATGGTAGGAGATGTAGATCTCCCATTGGGTGATTTGAGATTGGGGAAGCTGAGTTGATAGGGCCAGACTTCATGCATCAGGCTATGGAAAAAGTTAAACTCATAAAGGAACGGTTGAAAACGGCTCAGAGTCATCAAAAATCATATTCGGATATTTGTCGCAGAGACTTAGAGTTCAAAGAAGAGTATTGGGTATTGTTGAAGGTTTCCCCCATGAAGGGTATTATGCGGTTTGGGAAAAAGGGGAAATAGAGTCCGAGGTATGTCGGGTCGTACAAAATCATTCAGAGAATTGGCCAAGTGGCGTACAAGCTTGAGCTACCACCCGAAATGTCATTAGTCCACCCGGTATTCCATGTGTCTATGTTGAAGAAGGTAGTCGAAGATCCGTCAGCCATTGTGCCGGTTGAGACCATTGAGGTTAATGAAGAGTTGTCATATGAAGAAATTCCAGTTGCCATTTTTGATAGACATGTCCAAAAGTTGAGAAATAAAGAAATTGCCTCTATGAAATCGTTATGGCAAAACCAACAGGTTGAAGAGGCCACTTGGGAGGCCGAGGAAGAGATAAAGAAGAAGTATCCTTACTTATTTGAATAGTTGTGTAATCCTTCTTATGAACTTGTCGCCTATGAATTCTGTATCCCTTATTCAATTAATGTAAAGGTATTCCTTTTGATTATATATTGTTTACATGAGGCCACAGTTGGTGTTGTTATGAGTTATGCTACATCATTGGCTTCTGTACATGTTATTAGGATATGATTCTGGGGCTCTCTGACAAGTGGATAGGCCTAGTTACAAAGGAAACTCTGACGAAATTTCTGAAAATTTAGGGAATTACCTAAATTTGGGGCTGCTGGTGTGGGGTATGAAAAAATTGAGTTGTACAAGGTACTAATAATAGACCCTAGTCCTCATGCGAGGACAAATAATCTTAACCGGGGGAGGATGTAAGGCCCCATAAAACTTTTCCTAAAAACCCGGATTCCGTGATGCCAAAGTAGGCGTAGAGGTTAATAATAGAAGAGTTTAACTGTGAGTCACGCGAATATGGGCGTTTTAGATTGAACAGTGCTTTGGGAGTTGAAGGAAAATGTTGGGCAAATGTACGCATTTATGCGGTCCATTCTTCGGTGGCAGAACCACTCTGCGGACCGCAGACTGGTCGCAGAGTGGGATAGATTTTTGGGCTATTTTTGATGCCCAATTCCGCTGCCATTATGCGATCGCATAACTGTTTCGCAGGTCGCATTCTTGTCGCATATCCCGCCTTGGGATTTTTTGAAGGGAGGTTTTGCGGTGCACTATGAGACTGCAGAACTGTTCTGCGGTGCATTATGCGGCCGCAGAACAGGTCTGCGTGCCGCATAGTGACCGTAGACCAGGTCAGTTTCTTTCTAGTTCTGGCACCCTTTTTTGCGGTCATTTCACGGATCGCATAACCACAATTCTATCGCATATATGACCGCATAACCCATTCCGAAGCATCATTTTTGGGGTTTTGAAACCCGACCCTACTCCATTAAAACACATCCCATAGACCATTTTGATCATATTTTCTGATATATTTAGAGTGAGAGAGGGTTCTGGAGGGAAAAGTGATCTTCATCACATTGCGCTTCAATTCTCACTTAAAATCTTGAAGATTATCAAGAGAGACACCTTGGTCTTCTTCCTAAGAGGTAAGATTCTATCAACCAAACTTTTAATTTCAAAGTGTAACTAGAATGGGCCATGAGTAAGGCAATTCATGGGATGTCAGTGCTTACCTTGCATGCATGTATCCTTGTAGTATGTGAAAATATTATGAGCTAAAATGATAGAGAATGGGTTGGGGAATGATGGAATCTTCCACAAAAAGGGCCTTAAAACATTGATGCACACCTAGTGTTTGATAATATGCTCAAATGAGCTAGAATCATGACCATCTTCCTAATTATGGTCCAACTTGTTATGTTTCTACAATAGATGGAAGTTTCTAAGAGTTTCAGATCATTTTAGAGTTTGAGAAGCTCAATTGAGGTATGTTGGCTAAACCCCCTTCTTCTTAGAATCGAATCCCACGATGTTCATGTAATTGGAGTAAGTCCTTGATCATTATTGAATTAGCTATTCCTAATGTGTTGTGTTGAAGGATGTAAGTTCAATATTTATTCTAAATGCTTTGTCGTGTTATCTTGTTATTTGAGGATGTGTCAAAATATGTAGAATATGTGTTAGAAATATTGAGACTTCATGTCAAGATCGAAATAAAGGTTGTTATGCCAGACTGTATGAAAAGCCTCTATGTGCCTAAGATTCCCAAATCACTGATATGTGAATTTAGTGTCTTGAATGGGAAGCCTTATTGTTGTTGATATTGTTAATGATATTTGAATGTGGGAAAAATGAAACTGGAACTATAAGATACGGCCAAGTGGCAGGAATGACTTTATAGTTATGGCCATTAGTGCAAATAAATTGAAAAGATGTGAAAGAAGTACGATGTGAGATGATTGACTGAAAAAGGTAATGTCTCAAATGAGATGACCTAGCCGATCGGGCCGAGATTGGACTCCGTGTAAGAACACGGTGGTATTGTGGATGAAATTATGAAAATGGTTGATGTCTCAAATAAGATGGCCTAGCCGATAGGGCCGTGATCGGACACCATGCCATACTATGCTGGAAATTATAATGAAATTGTGGAAATGTCTCAAATGAGACGACCTAGCTGATCGGGTCGAGATCGGACTCCGTGTAAGAATACAGAGGTATTGTGAATTGTGGAATATCAGTACTAAAGATCATCTAACCTAATAATATGGAAATTGACTTGAAAACATATATGATCCTTAACTTGTTGTTTTAATATTATTTGAAGCCCCTATTGACTTCTTGACTGCTCCTCTTGTATTATTATTATTCACTCTATTTAGTGGGTGCTTAGCTTTACATACTAGTGCTATTCGACGGTACTTA
>AWOL01S0088328.1:0-41760 GCA_000715115.1 Nicotiana otophora | reverse complement strand
GAAGCATCATTTTTGGGGTTTTGAAACCCGACCCTACTCCATTAAAACACATCCCATAGACCATTTTGATCATATTTTCTGATATATTTAGAGTGAGAGAGGGTTCTGGAGGGAAAAGTGATCTTCATCACATTGCGCTTCAATTCTCACTTAAAATCTTGAAGATTATCAAGAGAGACACCTTGGTCTTCTTCCTAAGAGGTAAGATTCTATCAACCAAACTTTTAATTTCAAAGTGTAACTAGAATGGGCCATGAGTAAGGCAATTCATGGGATGTCAGTGCTTACCTTGCATGCATGTATCCTTGTAGTATGTGAAAATATTATGAGCTAAAATGATAGAGAATGGGTTGGGGAATGATGGAATCTTCCACAAAAAGGGCCTTAAAACATTGATGCACACCTAGTGTTTGATAATATGCTCAAATGAGCTAGAATCATGACCATCTTCCTAATTATGGTCCAACTTGTTATGTTTCTACAATAGATGGAAGTTTCTAAGAGTTTCAGATCATTTTAGAGTTTGAGAAGCTCAATTGAGGTATGTTGGCTAAACCCCCTTCTTCTTAGAATCGAATCCCACGATGTTCATGTAATTGGAGTAAGTCCTTGATCATTATTGAATTAGCTATTCCTAATGTGTTGTGTTGAAGGATGTAAGTTCAATATTTATTCTAAATGCTTTGTCGTGTTATCTTGTTATTTGAGGATGTGTCAAAAAATGTAGAATATGTGTTAGAAATATTGAGACTTCATGTCAAGATCGAAATAAAGGTTGTTATGCCAGACTGTATGAAAAGTCTCTATGTGCCTAAGATTCCCAAATCACTGATATGTGAATTTAGTGTCTTGAATGGGAAGCCTTATTGTTGTTGATATTGTTAATGATATTTGAATGTGGGAAAAATGAAACTGGAACTATAAGATACGGCCAAGTGGCAGGAATGACTTTATAGTTATGGCCATTAGTGCAAATAAATTGAAAAGATGTGAAAGAAGTACGATGTGAGATGATTGACTGAAAAAGGTAATGTCTCAAATGAGATGACCTAGCCGATCGGGCCGAGATTGGACTCCGTGTAAGAACACGGTGGTATTGTGGATGAAATTATGAAAATGGTTGATGTCTCAAATAAGATGGCCTAGCCGATAGGGCCGTGATCGGACACCATGCCATACTATGCTGGAAATTATAATGAAATTGTGGAAATGTCTCAAATGAGACGACCTAGCTGATCGGGTCGAGATCGGACTCCGTGTAAGAATACAGAGGTATTGTGAATTGTGGAATATCAGTACTAAAGATCATCTAACCTAATAATATGGAAATTGACTTGAAAACATATATGATCCTTAACTTGTTGTTTTAATATTATTTGAAGCCCCTATTGACTTCTTGACTGCTCCTCTTGTATTATTATTATTCACTCTATTTAGTGGGTGCTTAGCTTTACATACTAGTGCTATTCGACGGTACTTATATCCCTTTTGCCGGGGGCGCTGCATCTTTAAATGGATGCAAGTGGTTACATAGTAGACAGTGTTGATCACAGGTGAGCCGCATTTCATTCCGGGGTTACGTGTTGTACCTTTTATTTATATTGTGGTCACTTTTTTAGGTATAGTCGGGGCCTTGTTGCCGGCACCATCTTTACTCTCTTTTGTATCTTTGGAGGCACCGTAGACACTATGTGGGTTGTATATGGGTGTTGGGAATGATAAACAAGCATATGTTGTGTTTGATCACTTGTTCCACTCGGACAATAAGAAATTGTGTATTTTGAGACTTAAAGGTGAAATAGCTAATGAAACGGCTTAATGTTGTATGTATGAACTTCCTTCTGTCTAATTAATGAAATGATGTCTTTTCTTGATCATGGGTGAGTCGGGTAGAAAAGTATCTAACAGGCTTGCTCGATCGGGTTCACTCGGCGTCTCCCAAGGATTGGGCGTGACTTAAGAGAATGGAGTTCCTCTATCTGAAATGAATGAAACAGGCACGCCATGCAATCAGATGATCTCCTGAATATAAATTTGGGCCAACCTCTCTGAAGTGTAAGTAGTCATCACCGGAATAAAGTGTGCAGACTTGGTTAGTCTATCGACAATGACCCAAATGGCATCAAATTTTCTCAATGTCTTTGGCAAACCAACCATGAAATCCATAGTGATGCACTCCCCATTCCACTCCGGTATAACCATTTGCTGAAGTAAGCGACATGACCTTTGGTGCTCGTACTTAAATTGCTTGCAATTTTGACATCTCTCCACGTACTCAATGGTGTCCTTCTTCATCTGCCATCATCAGTAATGCTGCCTCATGTCACGATACATCTTTGTGGTACCTGGATGAATAGAATAACGTGAATTGTGCGCCTCTTCTAGGATCGTCTCCCTCAGGCCATCAACATTAGGAACACATAAGCGACCCTGTAGTCGTAGAACATCATCATTACCGATAGTAACCTCTTTGGCATCATCCCGTAGCAATGTCTCTCTAAGGACTAACAACTACAGATCATCATACTGATGAGACTTGATCCACTCGAATAACGAATATTGAGCCACAACACATGCAAGAACTCACTGGGCTCTGAAATATCCAACCTCACAAGTCAGTTATCTAGGGAATCGATGTCCAAATCCAATGGCCTCTCCTCTGAAAGAATGAATGCCAAACTACCCATACTCTCGAACTTTTTGTACAAGGCATTCACGACCATTCGCCTTACCCGGATGATAGAAGATGGTAATATCATAATCCTTCGGTAACTTAACATCCCTCTGCTTAAACAAATTTTGTGAACTGCGGTGATCAGTGTAAATCTCGCGCGACACCCCATAAAGATAATGCTTCCAAATCTTGAGGGCATGAACTATCGCAGCAAACTCCAAATCGCGTACTGGATAATTCTTTTCGTGGGGCTTCAACTAACGTGAAACATATGCAATATCCTCTCTTGCATTAATACACAGCCCAAACCAATGCGTGAAGCGTCGCAATACACAATATACATCCCCGAACCAGAGGGCAAAACCAATACTAGTATTGTAGTCAATGCGGTCTTGAGATTTTGAAAGCTTGTCTGGAAATCATGGACCATCTAAACTGAGCACCCTTCTTTGTCAATCTAGTCAAAGGAGTTGCAATAGACGAGAAACCCTCCACAAACCGGCGATAATAACCTGTTAGCCCCAAGAAACTCCTGATCTCGGTCCCTGCGGCAAGATAAGGCCAACTCTATACTGCCTCGATTTTCTTAGGATCCACCTTAATACCCTCACCTGATACGACATTCCCCAAGAAAGCGATTGAATCTAACAAGAACTCGCATTTGGAGAACTTGGCATATAATTTTGTTCCCTCAAGGTCTGAAGCACTATCCTTAAATGCTGCTCGTGCTCCTCTATACCACGTGAGTAGATCAATAAGTTATCAATGAAGACAATGACAAATGAGTCATGCTATGGAATGAACACCTGATTCATCAAATCCATAGATGCCACAAGGGAATTAGTCAAGCTGAAGGACATCAATAGAAACTCATAGTGCCCATATCTAGTCCGAAAAGCCGTCTTCAGAACATCTAAAGCACGAATCTTCAGTTGATGATACACATATCTCAAGTAGATCTTCGAGAACACTCTAGCACCTTGTAGTTGGTAGAACAAATCCTCAATGCGCGGCAATGGGTACTCATTCTTGATGGTGACTTTGTTCAGCTGGCGGTATTCAATGCACATTTGTATACTCCCCCCCCCGTCTTCTTCACAAATAATACCGGTGCATCCCAAGGCAACACACTTGGCCTGATGAACCACTTCTCGAGCAACTCCTGAAGCTGCTCCTACAACTCTCTCAACTCCTTTGAAAACATGCAATAAGGCAAAATAGAGAGAGGTTGGGGTCCTAGCACTAAATCAATCCTAAAATCGATATCCCGATCCGGTAGTATACCCAGTAGATCAGTAGGAAAATCATTGAACAACTTCCGCACCACATGCATATAATCTATCATGGGACTTTTCACAGTATCAAGAACAATGGCCAAATAAAACAAACAACCCTTCTCAGCCATAGGTCAAGCCTTCAAGAAAGAAATAACTCGACTGAATGTACCAATAGATGAACATCTCAACTCCAATCTAGGCAACTCAGGCATCAGCAAGGTAATAGTCTTGACATGGCAATCGAGAATGGCATGGTACGGAGACAACCTGTCCATGCCCAAGATAACCTCGAAGTCAATCATATCGAGCAATAAAAGATCTTCTCTGGTCTTATAATCACATAAAGTCACTACACAGGACCGGTAAACCCGATCCACAATAATAGAATCACCCACTAGCGTGGACACATATACAAGAACACCCAAGGACTCACGAGATACATCAAGATAAGGAGAAAATAGAGAACAGACATAGGAATAAGTAGACACTGGATCAAATAGTACTGAACCATATCTCTGGCAGACATAAATAGTACATGTGATCATGGCATCGTAGGTGACTGCCTCTGGTCTGGCTGGGAAGGCGTAGAATCTTGCCGGAGCACTACTTGACCGGCGTCCACCTCTAGGGCAACTCCTGCCCAACTGCCCTTCGCCTATACTGTCTAGGTAGGCGGTGTGGTAGCTGGTGTGGTAATCATGGGCTGACGGTCCTGCTGCATTGTCTTGCCCTAATGTCTGGGATAAAACCTCTTCACATAGTCTAACTCCCCGCACTCCAAACAACCTCTGTAAGTGGTGAATTGTCGACTTTGAGTCCAACCCTGATAGCTTGAATAACCACTAGAGAAAACCTGAAAAGCTGGCAGACATTAAGTACTCTCTGCAATAGCACTAAAGTAGGGTCGCGTTAGAGCATCTCGAGTAGGCTGTGGTGAAGAATGCATGAGCCTACTAGGATGGCCCCTAATAAACTGAACCTTCCCCTAGACAGGGCACCATTGAATGCACCAAAATGTTAAGGATGCTTATCCCTTGATGAAAATTCTATTCTATTAATGCAGATTAGCTCGATCCTCCGAGATATCTCCACCAACTGAAGGAATGGAGTCCCCATCTCTGCCTCACGGGCCATAGAAACCTGAATCTTAGAGTGTAGACCTGCAATAAACCTCCGCACTCTCTCTGCATCCGTGGTTAGTATAATAGCTGCATGATAAGACTAGTCAGTGGATCTCACCTCGTAGTCGATCACAGACATCTGACCTTGTCGGAGCCACTCAAACTGACCCCAAAGCTCCTCTCTCCCTTTGAAGGTGGAATATACTTCTCCAAGTAAAGGTGTGCAAATTGATCCAAAGTCAAGGTAGGTGAACCTGTTGGCCTGCTCTGGAGATATGACTGACACCATCTACGGGCCTTGCCCTCTAGAAACAATGTGGTGAAGTCCACGCCGTTGGACTCCAAAACTCACATAATATGTAGCCTCTCCTTGCAACGGTCAATAAATTCATGTAGGTCCTCTGGTCACTCACCGCTAAAAATAGGAGGACGAAGCCTGGTTCATCTGTCTAGCCGTGTTTGCTCCTCAACGGTCACGGTCGGTCTGGTCTCTTGGCTAACTGCTACTGTTGGCTGAGCCATGCCCGCAGGTAGTGTACATGGGTCTAATAAACGACAGTGACGTGCCCTAGAGCATGAGCAGTAGGGATCTATTCCCCCCTCCCACCCTCCCTGAGATGTGGCCGGATCTACTAGAAATAACCCAGTCTGGGTCATTGAATCCATGCACAACAGCATACGGCCCATGACCTTTTGAAAGCCTGATGCGGTCATATAATTTGCTAGGCCAGGTCAACTGCAGGTGCCTCATCCTGTTCCTCAATAACAGGATCCTCCACCGTATCAACTTGTGGTACTACAAGATAAACGCTAGGAGGTCTTCGTCCTCTAACGAGAGTTATGTCCCCCTCCCCCACGAACTCTGCCTCTACCTCTAACAACTACGGGAGCTACCCCTCTGCCATCGGGCGTAATTGTAGCACACGTTCATACCATATGTGAGAGAATAAGAGAAATATACTTAGCACAATATCAACTTCATGATAGGAGATGAAGAAAGAGAAGTTTCCTAACACCATATAGCTTCTCAAAGATAAGTACAGACGTCTCTCCACTGATCCGCAAGACTTTACTAGGCTTGCTCATGACTTGTGAGATCTATGTCAAACTATTGCTCTGATACCAAACTGTCACAACCCAAATCCCATAATAGGTCGTGATGGCGCCCACTGATGCTATTAGGTAAGCCAGTGGTAAACCTCCAATTTAATTATCCATTTTTAACTATTAAACTTTGAAATATCATTAGAAAAATAGAATTAAATATAGGACTCATGGAAACATATATACTGCTTTACCAAAATAACGAGTATGAATAATGCATAAAGCAAAGTGATAATGGTAATAAATACAACTGTAAACGTCCTCTAGAAGTCCCCAAAACCCGGCGTCACAAGTGCATGAGCAATCTAGGGAATATACAAACAACTACTACAACTACTGTCAGAAATGAAATAGATAGAACAATAAATAAGACAAGAGGGAGACTCCGGGTGCTATAGATCGAAGCATAGAAGGCAGCTCACTACTAAGTTTCCGTGTGATGCATCTACGTTCCCGTATGACCACTGGAAGTACCTGTCTCAGTACCTGCACAATGCGGATGACCACTGGAAGCACCTATCTCAGTACCTGCACAATCAGTGCAGAAGTGTAGCATGAATATGTAAATCTGTGTACCCAGTATGTATCTAGTCTAACCTCAAAAAAGTAGTGACGAGTGGTCAACTTGACACTTACTAGTGGTAAAATAATAAAATACATAAAGTAGAAGGGTATAAAACACAACAAGTAACGATGAAATAAATAATATTTAATAATAAGCATCTAAACATGGATTATTAGAAAATCACTAAAATGTCATAACCGACCTCGAAGGCACAAAATCAACTTATGTCAATACATAATCAAATCTTAAGTGTTGATCCCATAGGAATACTGATACGCAATACTGTCGAGGCGAACGACTCGATCCCATAAGAGTAATTTATAATCTTGCCGAGGCGAATGACCTGATTCCATAAGAATAATTTATAATCCTGCCAAGGCAAATGGCCTGATCCCATAAGAGTAGAGAAACTCTCTAGCTCATGAAAATATATGCGAGTCGAAAAGACACGGAACTACCAAATATTTCACAATTTAAGGCATGATATGAATCTAAGTCTCCCTGAATATATATATGAATCTAGCTATGTACGGACTTTCATCACCTCATGCGCACGTAGCTCCCACAACAAGTAGAACACAACAATTAATACACATACAGGGATAATTCCCACTTACAATATTAGGAAAGAGACTTACCTGGTTACCAAGCTCACTACTTAGCTCTTAAACCTCACTAGAAATCCCCAAATGGCGCCGAGCAGTATGAAACTAGTTAAAAGCCGTACAAACTAATAAATACATGCTCAAAAGTTCATAATTCATCTATTAGACTAATTTTCCAACCCAATTTAGAAAGTCAAATATATAATTTATTCCCAATTCCATAATAAATTTTGTGGTCGAATCCCATTTGTATCAAACCCTAGGTTTCCAAGAAAATCCCATAATTTTCACTATTTTATATATTAAAATATACCCATAATCCATGTATTTAACTCAAAAATGGGTAGAATTCACATACCTTATGATGCTTGGTGAAAATCCCCTCAAAATAGCACCCAAAGATAGGCCAAGACAAGAGAGAAATGAGCAAAATTAGCCTAACTCCCGAATTAAAATGACTTTCTGCCACAGCGATTTCTGCATCTGCAAAAGCTTCTCCACTTTTGCGACTTCGCATCTGCGGAACCAACCTCGCAGATGCCGCTTTCCACTAAAGTGTTGACCTTCCACTTCTGCGGACTCTACATCACAGAAGCGGCTCCGCTTTTGCAGAAACATTCTAGCATCTGTGATTCGTCCTCACCAGGCCAACTTTTGCATCTGCGCTCTGCTTCCGCTCTCACGCCCCAACCTCGGGGAGCACGACCGATGGTCAACAGAGTTACCACGGTCGAGCAAGCCTGCACAGTGTCGTCTACCCAACTCACCCATGAATATAGAAAAGAATACATTTCATTAATTTAGACCAAGAGGGTTCATGAACAACACCAATTTCATCACCATTAATTACTTCATTTATAAAGTTTCAAAATACACACACTTTCATAGTTTGAAGTAGAGGATGTAACACATATATAACATTACTATCTTGACTTTCCCAATACCTATACACAACCCACACCATGTCTACGAAGCCTCTAATAGATATAAAAGAGTAAAATGATAGTGCAAGCAACAAGACTTTGACTATACCTCAAAACATAATACACAGGAAATAAAAGATGCACAACCCCAGAATGAAGTGGGGCTCACCAAGTCAGCTGGGAAGAGAGTGTACCGCTATCACTGGTCAATGCCTTCCGCTATGGAACCACCTGCATCCATTAAAGATGTAGCGCCCCCGGCAAAAGGGACGCTAGTACATGTCGAATAGTACTAGTATGACAACCAAAACATCTTTTAAAGGACTTGGAAATACAACATGAATATGATGAATCATGGTAACGATCATAGGGCTTAGATAGCCAGAAAATACAAAATAGATTTATTAAGAACATCCAATAACACTTATCAATTTCAAGTCGGGAATCCTCTACAACTATCTTTACGCAGAGCGGCCTTGCCGCCTAACCCCAATGTATGGGGGTGGAGGTACAATCACAATACCAGAAACTCTAAACAAAGTGGCCCCGCCGCCTCACCCCAAGATATGCGGGTGGAGGTATATTCATAATACCACAACTATACACAAAGAGGTCATGCCGCCTCACCCCAACTTATGCAAGTGAAGGTGTAACCACAGTGCCATAGCTCGAGTTCCCAAGATGTTGATAATATGGACACAAGATTTCCCTTCTATTCAAGTGTTTGGTACCTTTGACCTTAGCAAGTGTAAATTCATAAAGTTTCATCGTAAGAGAAATAAGTGTTTAATCACATTGATTTCATACAAGATTTTCATCCCAAATGGGTATAACATGATTAAGTCAAAAATACAGAACCATTAATACACCAGGCTTCTATCACGTTATGCCAATTGGGCGTCAATTCTACTAGACTGAATACCCCACATCAATAGCGTTTCAAGTTTGACTACACATGATAGAATGTTACAAGGATTTTGGAATTCCGATACTAGAACAAGAGTTTGGCCTTCATACCTCGAAAGTGCTTTTTGTAGTGCCACAATAATGTCCCAACAGTCCTAACGATGCCAATCTATAGAGGATGGGAGAATTACAAGCATGATTAGAGAAATTCATATGGCTAGGGCTGTCACAACTATGACCCAACATTCCCCTCAACTAATTCAACAAAAACACCAGCCAAGATTGTTCAACAACTTCCCCAAATCCCAATTAACTCATGCATGTGATTAATCTACCCTTATCACCCATAATCAACCCCAAATCCGAAATTAAACAATTGGGAAAAGAAATTCTTACCTCTTTTAAGCCCTAGCAAGTTCATTTCGATGAACTCCCAAGGTTCAATCAAGGTAGAGTAGTGAAATCCTTAACTCTCCCTTTCCTCTCTCTAAAATGACTAGTGTTGATTCTGTGGTTGATGTGCGGCCTGCAAAATGGTTTTGCGGTCGCATAGTTGACAACAAAATATCACCGAAACTTGCCCAATTTCTTTGCTTCATTTTGCGGCCATTCTGTAGTCCGCAAAGTGATTCTGCGGCCACATAGTGGGCCGCAGAAATGTCTTTATCTGCCAAAAAATTCCATTTTCTCCCCTGCGCACTAACCCAAAAAGTTTGTACGGTCCATACATCCTCGAATGAGGGTCAAAATGTAATTGGGCCTATCCACCTGTCAGTGAATCCCATAAACCAATCCTAACATCACAACCACACCACAATGATGCAAAGTAATACGGAAACAACATAGGAAATAATGCCATAAACATTGCATTACCAAGAGAGAGTATTCTTAATATAAGTTGCAAAAGGGGAAATCGTGATTTGCAGAAAATTAGCTCTTAGCACCATGGATACAATTACATAGATATTCAAATAAATTAGGGTATTTCTTCTTCATTTCTTCCTCGGCCTCCCATATGGCCTCTTCAACTAGAATTTCTTCATAAGTCAATTCTTTCTTAACCTCGATAGTCTCAACTGGAACAATAAGCGATGGATCCAACCACATTCTTCAACATGGATACGTGGAACACCGGGTGCACTAATGACATCGCTAGAGGTAGTTCTAGCCTGTAAGCCACCTGACAGATCCCCTGAATAATTCTGTACGTTCTGACATACCTCAAACTCAATTTCCCATTCTTATCAAACTGCATTACACCCTTCGTAGGGGAAACCTTCAAGAACACCCAATTATCTCTTTTGGACTCCAAATCCCTATGACGTACATCCGAATAGGACTTCTGATGACTCTGAGAAGTGTTCAACCGCTCCTTAATGATCTTAACCTTTTCCATAGCCTGATGCACGAGGTCTGGCCCTATCAACTCTTACCCAATTTCGAACCACCCAATAGGAGACCTACATCTCCTACCATATAAAGCCTCGAACGGTGCCATCTGAATGCTATCATGATAACTGTTGTTGTAAGCAAACTCTATGAGCGGCAAATGATCATCCCAACTAACTTTGAAGTCAAGAACACAAGAACGCAACATATCCTCAAGCATCGGAATAGTCCGCTCTGCCTGCCCGTCAATCTGCGGGAGAACGGTTGTACTAAGACTCACCTGGGTACCTAAACCTTGCTGAACTTTCTTCCAAAAATTAGCCATGAATTGTGCCCCTCGATCTGAGATAATAAAAACTGGAGTGACATGTAACCTAACTATTTTCTTGTTATACAACTGAGCATACTATTTTGCTGTGTTGGTAGCCTTAACAGGCAAAAAGTGTGCTAATTTCATGAGTCGATCCACAATCACCCAAATCAACTCGAATTTGCGCGGAGTGCGAGGTATCCCTACCAAAAAGTCCATGTTAATCATTTTCCACTTGCACATACGAATTTCTATGTTCTATGCCAACCCACCGGGCCTTTGGTGTTCGGCCTTCACTGCTGACAATTTGGACATCGCACCACATAGTCCACTACATTCCTCTTCATGTCGTTCCACCAATAGACTTCCCTAAGATCATGATATATCTTTGTAGAGCCCGGAGATCATCCATATTTGGAACACATAGTTGCCCTTGGTACTTAAGTGTACTATCATCCACGCCCAAAGAAAAGTCCACGGTCATATGTTTTTGAATCCCCTCCTTCAATTGTACCAATAATGGATTGTTGAATTACTTCTCCTTGACTTCCACCACAAGCGACGATTCAGCCCTATTTTCCACAATCACCCCTCCTCACTAGCGTTTGCAAGACAAACTCCCAAACTAGCCAACCAATGAACCTCCCTGGACAACGACATTTGATATGCCTCCAAGTGAGTCAAACTGCCCATAGATTTCTGGCTAATAGCATACGCTACAACATTAGCCTTCCCTGGATGATATAGAATGTCGATGTCATAATCCTTGAGTAACTCAAGCCATCTTCTCTACCTCAGATTCAATTCCTTATGTTTGAAAATATATTGAAGGTTCTTATGGTCCGTGAATATATCCACACGGACCCCATAAAAATAATGACACCAAATCTTTAATGCAAATACCATCACCGCAAGCTCTAAGTCGTGTGTTAGAAGAATACACTATCACCTTGCCATGTTGAATTAATACACACCCAAGTCTGATCCTTGAAGTAGCTTTATATACCACAAATCCATATGTACCCTCTGGTAGAGTCAACACCGGTGCCATAGTTAATCTTGATTTCAACTCTTGAAAGCTCCTTTAACAAGCATTTGACCATTGAAATTTAACCACCTTCTACGTCAATTTATTCAACGTAGAGGCAAGAGTAGAGAACCCCTCCACAAACTTCCTGTAATATCCAGCTAAGCCCAAGAAACTGCAAATCTCTATTGGGGTAGTAGGTCTAGGCCAATTCTTCACGGCTAAAATTTTCTGGGGGTCAACCTCAATTCCTTCTCTAGAGGCAACATGACCCAAGAACGTAACAGATTCAAGCCAAAATTCACATTGCAAGAACTTCGCATATAACTGGTGCTGATACAGAGTCTGCAAAACTCTCCTGGGATGATCGGCATGGTCCTCCCAACTTCGCGAATATAAAAGAATATCATCAATAAACACTATCATGAATGAGTCAAGAAAAGGCTTGAAGACCCGATTCACATGATCAATAAAAGCTGCGGGGGCATTTGTTAGCCCGAAAGACATTACTGGTAATTCAAAGTGCCCATACCGGGTCCTGAAAGTTGTTTTCGGAATATCCTGCTCCTTGATCTTCAATAGGTGATACCCGGATCTTAATTCGATCTTGGAGAAGTACTTAGCACCCTGCAATAGATCAAACAACTCATCTATACTTGGCAGTGGGTACTTATTTTTTATTGTAACCTTTTTGAGCTGCCGATAGTCAATACACATTCTTAGCGACCCATTCTTCTTTCTTATAAATAGAACTGGTGCGCCCCAAGGGGACACACTCGGCCGGATGAAACCCTTTTCTAACAAATATTTCAATTGTTCCTTTAGCTCTATCAATTCTGTTGGTGCCATTCTGTAGGGTAGAATAGATATAGGCTACGTGCCTGGCATCACATTCAATCCCAAAATCAATCTCCCTATACGGCGGGATCACAGGGAGCTCATCCGGAAGGACCTCCGAAAATTCATTCACAATAGGCACAGACTCAAATGCAGGTGCCTCAGTGTGGGTGTCCGTAACCTGGATCAAATGGTAGATACACCCCTTGTTAATCATCGTTGTGGCCTTAAGATAAGAAATAAACCTACCTTTCACCACCACATTATCCCCCATCCATTCACTGGCTCAGTTGGAAATTCAAACCTAATGGTTCTGGTTGGACAATGAAACTTAGCGGAACATGAATAAAGCCAATCCATCCCCATTTTACATACAAATCGACCATCCCAAATTCGATGAGGTTGACCATGGTGTCTCGACTACGCACCGTGCAACACAATCATTATAAACTCGCGCGACCATAATAGACTCACCATCCAAGTAGATACAGAAAATGGCTCATGGAGCTATTCAGGTTCTATCCCAAATTCCTAAGCAACATAGAGAGTAACATAGGACAAAGTGGAATCGGGATCTATAAGAGCATACACATCATGAGATTGAACAGTCAATATGCATGTGACAACATTTGGAGAAGCCTTTGAACTCTGGCGACACCTCATAGCATAAAAATGACTGGGTCCTACCGAACTCTGTGCGCCATTCCTAGCTGCGGATGTAGTAGCTGAAGAACTGGCTTGCTGTGCTATATCTCTGCCCATGCCCTGGTGAGACGAACGACAATCCCTCGGAATGTGACTCCTCATACCGCACCCATAGCATATGGGCTAGTCGATGTAGCAGGTCCTAAAGAGCATTTTCCCGCTGCTGCAGAAATCTCCCACCAGACCGACCCTGCTAGTAGGGTCCCCTGTTGGCCTGGCTGGGCCTAAAACGTTTCCCTGCTACTGACTGGGCCTCGATGGCAGTGCACTAACTAAAGACTGAGCAAAAGCCTGGGGCGACCCTGATGACCCTCCCCTAAAAGTTGTCCTACCACCACCACCACTACCACCAGTGGTACTACTGAAGTTACTCGTTGACCGGGCCTTGTTGCTGCTCTCTCGCTCCATTCTATTCTTTAGATTGCGGGTCTCTGTGGCTTGAGAAAATGCCACCATCTTACCATAGTTCATATCAGAATTCAAGGTAGCTTTAGCGGCCTCATTAATAACCAAGGGGCTAAGGCCCTGCAAAAACGGGTGCATTCTAGCCTCCATAGTAGGCAACATGTAGATGGAATATTGGACAGGTGCGCAAATCTCATATAATACTCCCACACACTTATACTACCCTGTTTTAGGTTCTTAAACTCGGTGACACGACCTGCCTTAGTCTTGGCATGCAAGCAATGATCAATAAAAGCATCGGCAAACTCACTTTATCTCGTTGGAGGGCTTCCCTCCTCTCGGGAGTCCTCCCACATTTCAAACCAATAATAGGCCACCCCTTTTAGGAGGTAGGAGGAAAACTCTTACCCCTCTGTCTCTGTAGCACGCATAATTCGGAGCGTCTTGTGCATCTCATCAATGAAGTCCTGGGGGTCCTTTTCAGGATCAGTACCTATGAACATTGGAGGGTCCAACTAGAGAAATATGTTCACCCTGGAACTAGTGGAATCCCCTGGCTGACTAGAAGAAGTGGGTGTAGCATCTGATCTCTAGGTCTGAGAAGCTACTATTTCAGCCAACATCTGTATGGCTCCCTTGAGATCCCCATCGGATACAGTAGGACCGGAAGCTGGGGCTGGAGGTGGAACTGGAATATCAGTTGGAGGGGTCGTTGCACCCTCAGTAGGTTCAGGAACTGGTGCGGTCTGACTAGGTGTAGTTGAATCGGGCAGCGTAGTAGTTGGGGGAATATTCTCACCCCTCGGGTGTTCACCCACATCATTAAGTAAAGGGTCAACTGCCACTCCTGGGGTGGCATTGGCTCCTAGGCCAAATCTTACTTTCTTCCTGGGCGTCATATACCGAACATTAGAGCAATGCACGAGTTAAAGGAGGAACAGTCTTACAAACATCTTTATCGCACGATCTAGATCATCAAAGAAGGGTATTATTCCTAAATGCCTAAGTAGCCTCCTAATTATAGATGTGGTCGATAACATACCGATAAGAAGGACTCTACTAGACACGGCTCCGAGATATCTTAGGACATTTTAAATTCTTAGGATCTGATACCAAGTTTGCCACGCCCCGACCTCGGGGAAAGCGACCGACGCTCAACAAATTTATCCCGTTCGGGAAAGCCTGCACATTATCGTCTACCCAACTCAATTTTTCATGCCCCGACCTCAGGGAGCACGACCGGTGCTCAACAGAGTTACCCCGGTCGAGCAAGCCTGCCCAGTGCAATCTACCCAACTCACCCACAAATAATGTGACGAATGCATTTCATTAATTAGTCAGTAAGAAGTCATGTGAACAACACCATTTCATTTCCATTAGTTACGTCCTTAACAAATGTTCAAAATAGTAACTTGTACAATCATAGTTAAAGTGGGACAGATGATACAATTACAACATTTTTAGTTTTAACTTTCCAAAACAAACACAACCCACACTATGTCTACGGAGCCTCTAACAGGAACAAAAGAGTGTTATGACTGTGCCTACAACAAGGCCCCGGCTATACCTAAAAATGCTATGTATAATGGATAGAAGATACAGGACCCCAAAATAAAGTGGGGCTCACCAAATCAACCGAGGAGAGGGTGTGTTACTATCATTGATCAACACTACTTTCTATAGAACCACCTGCATCCATTAAAGATGTAGTGCCCCCAACAAAAGGGACGTTAGTACATATGGAATAGTGCTACTATGTAAAACTAAACACCCTCTCAATACTACGAGCAACAGTAAACAAAGAATAAAATATGATATCAATAAGAGACTTAAACGGTATCAAAGTGTCACATTAGGGGAAACGTAAATTTCAAGTAGGTTTCGGTAATATAAATTGGGAGATCTTTAGCACCGATACACCATCGTGTTTTAACACGGAGTCCGATCTCAGCTCGACCAGCTAAGCCGTCTCACCCCAAGACGTACACTCACAATACCTCGCCTCGAGCTTTTTAATTTATTTTAATGTTCTGGAGATCCTAGACACTTCGATCTATTTAGAGATATTATAAAATTAAACACAAATTAGGAACGAGTTCATAATTCTAGCTCACTTGAGTATTTTATCAAACACTAGGTGTGTATTAAGGTTCCAAGGTCCTCCTATGGTGGATTCTAACATCCCACTACACAAAGCTTACCCCAAAGAGCTCAATAATCTTCCCACTACCCTAGATGGTAGATGCATGTAAAATAAACAACTCCCACACCCCAGAATTTACTTGGTTTATTACCTATTGTCAGTTAAAATAACAAAATTGAGGGCTGTGGAGTAAAAACTTACCTCTAGGATGAAGACCTAGTGAATTCTTCTTACAATTTCTTCAACTTTGAGCAAGAATTGATGGATGATGGGCTTAGGAACTCCCCCTCTCACCCCTTGGCATTCCCTCACCCTAGAATATATGTTTTTTTCCAGAAGTAGTTCATTACTCAAATATATCGAAATAGGGTCGGGAAAAAGAAATTAGAAAAAAGAGCTCAGTCACAGATCTGCGGTCGCATATATGATCGCATAATGATTATGCGGACGGCAAAATGGGCCGCGAAATGGCCCTCCAGAACAGGGCAATTCTACCCCACTCTGCGGCCATTGTGCGGTCCGCAAACATGTTCTACAGTCGTATAATAAGCCGCAAAACATCCCTCTAGGAAAATTTCATGTTGGTTTTACGGTCGATGTGCGGCCCATGAAATGGTTTTGCGGTCTCATAGTTGACCGCAAATTATCACCCAAACTTGCCCAGTTTTTCTGCTTTAATCTGCGGCCATTATGCGGTTCGTAAAGTGATTCTACGGCCGCATAGTGGGCCGCAAAAATGTCTTTTCCTGCCAGAAATTTTCATTTTCATCCTCACGCACTGTCCAATTCAAAAAGTCTGTACTGCGGCGAGCAAGCTCGCAGCGAAGAATCTCTACAATCGTCAATACCTATGCCTACTTCGACATCACGAAACCCCGGGTTTTGGTAAAATTTTACGCGGCCTTACAGCTTAGTCTCGGAAGGCAAGAAATGATCCAGAAAGGCATCAGTGAACTCACTCTAACTCACCGGAGGGCTCCCCTCCTCACGGGACTCCTCCCACATCTCAAACCAAGAATAGGCCACCCTTTTCAGACGGTAGGAGGCCAACTCCACTCCCACTGTCTCAGTAGCACCCATAACTCGAAGAGTCTTGTGCATCTCATTAATGAAGTACTGGGGGTCCTCCTCAAGATATGTACCTGTGAACAATGGAGGATCCAACTGGAGAAACCTGTTCACCCTGGAACTAGCGGAATCCCCTGACTGACTAGAAGAAGTAGGTGCAACATTTGATCTCTAGGCCTGGGAGGCCACTATCTGAGCCAACATTTGTATGGCTTCTCTAATATCCCAATCAGAAACACCGGGACCGGAAGTTTGAGCTGGAGGTGGAGCTGGAATATTAGTTAGAGGAATTGTTGCACCCTCAGTAGGTGTAGGAACTGGTGCAGTCCGAGCAGGAACAGTAGATTCAGGCGGTGTAGTAATTGGGGAAATATCCTCACCCATAGGTTCTCACCCGCATCATCAAATATCGAATCAACAGCCACTCCTGGGGTGACATTGGCTCATTGGCCAGTTCTTGCCTTATTCCTAGGTTCCATGTACTAAAATTTAGAGTAAAGCACGAGTTAAGAAGGAACAATCTTACAATCAGCTTTATCGCACGATCGAGAACATCAAAGAAGGGTATTATTCCTAAGTGACCAAGTAGCCTCCTAATTATAGATGTGGTTGACAACATACCGATAAGAAAGACTATACTAGACACAGCTCCGAGACATCCTAGGAAACTTTAAAACCTTAGGCTCTAATACCAAGTTTGTCACACCCCAACCTCGGGGAGCGCGATCGGCGCTCAGCAGAGTTACCCCGGTCGAGCAAGCCTGCACAGTTCCATCTACCCAACTCACCCATGAATAAAGTAAGAATACATTTCATTAATTAACACCAAGAGGGTTCATGAACAACACTAATTCCATCATCATTAATTACTTCATTTATATAGTCTCACAATACACACACTTTCATAGTTTGAAGTAGAGGATGTAACATACATACAACATTACTATCTTGACTTTCCCAATACCAATACACAACCAACACCATGTCTACGGAGCCTATAATAGATATAAAAGAGTACAATGATAGTGCAAGCAAGAAGGTTCCGGCTATGAAGTGGGGCTCACCAAGTCAGGTGGGAAAAGGGTGTACCGCTATCACTGGTCAATGGATTCCGCTTTGGAACCACCTGCATCCATTAAATATGCAGTGCCCCAAGAAAACGGGACGTTAGTACATGTCAAATAGTAGTAGTATGAAAACCAAAACATTTTTTCAAAGGCTCGGAAATACAACTTGAATATGATGAATCATGGTAACAATCATAGGTCTTAGATAGCCATAAAAGTCAAAACAGATTTATTAAGAACTTCCAATAACACTTAGATATTTCAAGTCGGGAATCCTCTATAGCTATCTTTACACAGAGCAGCCTTGCCACCTCACCCCAATGTATGCGGGTGGAGGTGAAATCACAATACCAGAAACTCTACACAAAGCGGCCACGCCGCCTCACCCCAATATATGCAGGTGGAGGTGTATTCACAATACCACGACTAAACACAAATATGACATGCCGTCTCACCCCAACGCATGCGGGTGGAGGTTTAATCACAATACCACAGCTCTACACAAAGCAGCCCCGCCGCCTGACCCCAATGTATGCAGGTGGAGGTGTAACTACAATTCCACAGCTTGAGTTCCCAAAATGATGATAATATGTACAGAAGAGTTCCCTTCTAATAAATTGTTTGGCACCTTTGGCCTTAGAAAGTGTAAATTCAGAAAGTTTCATCATATGAGAAATAGGTGTTTAATCACATTGATTACATACAAGATTTTCTTCCCAAAGGGTGTAACATGATTAAATCAAAAATAAAGAATCATTAATACCCGAGGGGTCTAAGACGTTATGCCAATTGGGCATCAATTCTGCTATATTGAATACCCCACATCAATAGCATTTCAAGTTCGACTACACATGATAGAGTTTACAAGGATTCTGGTATTCCGATACTAGAACAAGAGTTTAGCCTTCATACCTTGACATAGCTTTCCATAGTGCCACAATAATGTCTCAACACTCCTAACGATGCCAATCTATAGAGGAGGGGAGACTTACAAGCATAATTAGAGAAATTCATATGGCAAGGGCTATCATAATTATGACCCAACCTTTCCCTCAACTAATTCAACAACAAAACCACCCAAGATTGTTCAACAACTTCCCCATAATCCATATTAGCTCATGCATGTGATAAATATACCTTTATCACCCATAATCAACCCCAAACACGAAATTGAACAATTGGGGAAAGGAATTCTTACCTCTTTGAATCCCTAGCAAGTTCCTTTCAATGAAATCCCAAGGTTCAATCAAGGTAGAGTAGTGAAATCCTTAACCATCCCTTTCCTTTTTCTAGAATAGTTCTCTCCTCTCTCTAAAATGACCGGTGATCCCCCCAAAAAAAACCCTTAGGCTAGATAAACGAAATGGGGGCCGAGTTATAAAATTAGAAAAATGAAGCCCCGACGCAGATTTGCGGTTGCTATGCGACCGCATAATGCTTCTACGGTCCGCGTAATGCTTCTACGGTAGGCATAATGGCCCTCCGAAACTAGGCACTTCTGCCACCCTCTGCAACTGATATGCGGTCCGCAGACCTATTTTGTGGTCGCATAATGCGCCGCAAAACTTCCCTCCGGAATATTTTGTGTCGAGTCTGCGATGGGTTATGTGGCCCGCAAAATGATTATGCGCCCGCATAATGGACCGCTTAATGGCCCAAACATTTGCCCGGATTTCTGCCTCACTCTATGGTTGATGTGTGGTCTGCATATCTGTTCCGCGACCGCGGAATGGACTGCAGAAATGCCCTGCAGCTCCAAAAAATCCTTCAACTCCCCAACGCATTGTTCAACCCAAAAAGTCCGAACCTCGGCGAACTTGCGAGCACATAAGTATACTTCGGCACCACGAAACCCGAGGTTTTCGGTAAGATTTTACGGGGCCTTACATCCGCACCTGCAGAATCGCAAATGCGGTAAATTCCTCACATTTGCGCACCAGCCCACCCAAGCAAAAACTCGGAGATGCACTCCACTGGCTGCTTTTGCGGCTTCATATCTGTGGCTAATTTTTCTACAGATGCGAAAACACCAGACCTGTGAAAACCAGCAATCCCTATATCAACAAAAATGATCCAAAATCTAGCTGAAAGACATCTGAGGCTCCCATGACCCATCCAAACACAACAATAAGTCATAAAACATGATAGGATCCCAGTCGAGAATTCAAACCACACAAAATGACTTCAAAACTACGAATCACCCCTCAAGATCAAACCATTCAGTTAAAAACTTCAAACCAAGCATCCGATTCGAACCTTGGACATCCGATTCGAACCTATTCCAAGGCTCGGAATCCCAAACGGACATCGATAATACCAAATTCTACTTCAATTCAAAATTAGGAAATTTCAAAACCATCAAGATGCCAACTTTCAACAATAAGCTCTAAAACACTCCCGACCCATTCAAAACTCGATACGAACATACGCCAAGTTGAAGATAATCATACGAACCAATTGGAACCTTCAAATCCCAATTTTGAGGTCGTTTACTCATAGTGTTGACTAAAGTCCAACATGGCCAACTTAGGCCACTATTATGGAACTAAGTGTTCCAAATTCAAACCGAACCATTCCTAAACCGAACCAACTGTCCCCACAAATCTTAAAATAAGGGAACGGTGATCTATAAAGCAAAACGACCCGTCGGGTTGTTACATAAAGCGTCCTAAAGGTAGTCTTAGGGACATCCAAAGCCCTAATTTTCACATGATGTTACCCGGATATCAAATACATCTGGAGAACACCTTGGAAACATGCAAATGCTCCTTCCATTCCTTCAACTTGGATGGAGCCATACGGTATGGTGTAATAGAAATGGGTTGAGTGCCCAGAACCAAGTCAATGAAGAAATCGATATCTCTATCAGGTGGCATACCCGGTACATCTACAAGAAACACCTACGGAAACTCTGTCACCACCAGTATTGAATCCATAGAAGGAACCCTTGTATACTAGAATCTTAGATGTAAGTCAAATACATTATACACCCCTTCTCAACCAAGTGTTGAACCTTCAAAAATGAAATCACCCTACTCGTGGAATGGCCAAGGGTCGCTCTCCACTCTAATCTAGGAAACCCTAGCATATCTAAAGTCACAATCTTGGCGTGACAATCTAAGATAGCATGATATGGGGACAACTAATCCGTGCCAAGATAACCTCAAAATTCACCATATCCTACAACAACAGATCGACCATGGTATCAAAACCACTAATAGTAACAACACAAGATCGGTACACCCAATCAAATATAATAGAATCCCAACCGATATGGACATAGAAACAAGAATATCAAGAGAATCACAAGGCATACTCAAGTGCGATAACAAATATGAAGACTCATATGAATAATTAGAACCTGGATAAAAAAACACCAAAGCATATATATGACAAACTGAGATAATACTTGTGATGACTGCATCAGACGACTCTGCCTCATGCCTACGAGGAAATGAATAAAAATGGGACTGAGCCCAACTAGCCCGTCCTCCTCCTCCAGGACGACCTCTAACTAACTGATCTCCACCTCTAGATGGATGACCCCTACCTCTAGTTGGATGGGCGGATGGTGTAGTAACTGGTGCTGGAATGATGGCCTGACTACTCTGATGAGCTCCACCCTGCAATCTTGGGTAATGCCTCTTATAATGCCCTATATCCCCACACTCCAACAACCCTTCAACCAGCGTAGCTGCTGGGTCTGAGAATGACCTTGATGACCCGAATCACCAACATACATACTCCATGTTAGAGGTGCACTAATAGGAGCTAGAGGCGCACCAAATGATCACTGCTCATAATGAGAACCATAAGCATCATGGCAACCTGAAGTACCACTGGAAACCTAAAATGGTGGCTGAACTGGTATGATAGCATGACCTCTACCAAAATGAACCTTGCCTCCAGACGAGCACCACTAAAACCACCAAACTAGTGATGCCTCTTATCAGACGTTGTATTTCTTCTGTGGCTATGAATGCGCTTAATCCGCCTAGCAATATCAACTGCCTGAGAGAACAAAGTCTTAGTCTTGGCCTCTCTATCCATCTGAAGTCTTTAAGCAAAACCCTCTATGAACTTCCACACCTTCTCCCTCTCAGTAGGGAACATGATAGCTGCATGATGAGACATATCAACAAACCTTGTCTCATACTAGGTGACTGTCATACCACCTTATTAAAGACTCTCAAACTAACATCATAGGTTATCTCTCTAGATACATACGCTCCGGAGTATGAGTAGCAGGAGTCTGAGCTCCTCCCCGGTCTGAGAAGCGACTGGTTCCATAACAAGCACACCCTCTTGAACCATGCTCTCCATAAGGCCAATCATACAGACCAAGGCATCCTAAAGAACTACGGTAGCATTGAACCCTTGCGGAACCTAAGTGGGCCCTACAAGCTCATCCGGAATAGGAATCTACTCCCTTTTTAAAGCTATCTAAGACTCGACTGACCCTGCTCTAGCACGAGCCTGAATCATTTTAGGTATTGCTGCATGTGGTCTAGGTTGGGCCCTTGCTCTATCTCTACCCTGGCCTCTACACCTGGTAGTGGCTATAACCTGGGCCTCTAGCTTCTGCTCTGCTACGGCTGAAGCACATGTCCACATCATCCATTAGAGAATAGAGAGTAAAGATTCAAACTTAGGATAGAACAAAGTCGCACAATTGAGAAAGAAAGATTGGGATGTTTCCTAAAAGCTTTATAGTCTCTTGAAGATAAGTATAGATGTCTCCGTACCGAACCCCATAACCCTACAGAGCTTGCTCATTAGTCATGAGACCTATGCGAGCTACAGTTCTAATACCAACTTTTCACGATCCAAATCCCAACCAAGGGGTCATGATGGCGCCTAACAAACTTTCTAGGCAAGACGACACATTCTTAGTAAGCAATAAAACAAAACTAAACAACTAACAACATAATATCATAAATAAGGGTAAAAACTCCTATTACAACATAATAAGTCTAATACCAACACAACTGTTATAACAACTTCCCAAGACTAGTGTCACTGAGTATATGAGCTTCTAAGAGTACTAAATACAATGTCTGAATAATGTGGAACATTGTTTGATACATGTAAATATTAGAGGTGATAATGAAGGTGACTTCAAGGTCTTCGAATGGCTATGCAACAGTGCCTCGATTCTATCAAAGGTCAAAGCTAGTCACCTCTCTGAAATCAACTAGGACCAACTCTTGAATCTACTGAAAAAGTGCAGTAGTGTAGTATGACTATAACCGGCCCAATATACTCAGTAAGTACCGAGCCTAACCTCGATGAGGTAGTGATTAGGCTATGACAAGACATTTACAATAGAAACTTGTACAGTTAATAAACAAGAGAAGTATCAAGAGAAATAATAATAGTAAACACAAGAATAAAGGTGAGAAAGAGTAATAAGGATCAAATAAATGAAATAACAACTATATTACTCACTTAAAGCTCCAAAATCCTACTCAAAAGCTCAAACCAAGGAGGATAAAATGATATCATTGCTCAACATAGCCCAAATCTACTATGGAAGACAACATCGTAAGTTAAACATTAGAATTCATATCATATACGTTATTGCACACAACCCGATCCAACACAAAAAAATTATTGTAGCAGCAACCCAATCCTATGGCCATATTATTGCGGCGAGCAACCCGATAACATCATAATAATATATTCGAGCAACACGATCCAACATACCAATCTGTCTGGAGATGCTCAACATTCAAACAAACACGGCATGGTTCATAATACAATATCAAAGAGGATGAATAAGCATAATCATTAAGGAAAGATTAACTTGACAAAGGTGACATAAGCAAATCAACAATTTTAAGACACAATATTACTCATATATCTCAATAAGGGCCCAAACATGGTCACTAACGTGCGAATAATCAAATAGTACCACAACCAACATAACATAAGTGAATAATACAAGAAATAACAAAAAACATTAATAGTTCTACTCGCATGATTTAACCTATGACAACGCATATACACTCGTCACCATGCATATAAGTTGTCACGCCCCAAACTCGGGAAGCGCGACCGGCGCTCAACCGAGTGAACCCGGCCGAGCAAGCCTATTATATTTCCTTCTATCCAAACTCATCCATGAATAAAGAGGAGATGCACTCCATCAATTAAACACTGAAAAGATTTTATTAACAACTCCCATTTCATTTCCATTAACAGCTTCGTTAATAATTTCCAAAACATTACAAGTTTATACATATAATGAAAAATATTTTTGACAAATACCAACATTTCTAGTTTAATCCCCCACATCAAACACCACCCACTATCTGTCTATGGAGACTCTAAGTATAATAGAAGAGTAGTATGGAAGTGCAGGCAACAAGGCCCCGGTTATACCTCAAAACACAATGTGCAACTCAAATGACATCAGGTTCGGAATAGAGTAGTGATTGCTTCGAGGACCAAAACTACCCGCTGATGAATAACCTGCATCCATTGAAGATGCTGCGCCCCTAGCAAAAGGGACGTTAGTACATATGGAATAGTACTAGTATGTAAAGCTAACTGTCCACTTTAAAAATCGAATGCCATTATAAGAAAGGGAAAACCATAGAAACATCAAGTCACAATCAATGATATCCAAATGCCAAGTTAAAACATAACAATTTTCAAAATACGAAAATAATATATATATTTTTGGTTGGGAGATCTTTATCATCGCTATACCACTGTTTACAATACCATCTTTCACTATACCAATACCACCGTACTTTTAGCACGGAGTCCAATCACGACCCGATCGGCTAGGCCATCTCTTCTGAGACATTAACCACAATCATAATTTTAATTACAATATCCATCACAATCACCACCATGTGTGCGGTATGGCGTCCGATCATGACCCGATCGGCTAGGCCATCTCACCACAATACCATGTGGATCGACATCATCCTTTTCTATCAATCATCTCATCCTAGTTAAGGGGAATAATTTTATCACATCAATCTCATCCCAGATAAGGGGAATGATCACAATCCACTCCTACACCGGCACGTGTAGTTTCGGGGTTAGGTTATTTCAACCTACCCTTCCTCGGTGACTATCGATACTCCCAAAAATATTTTTGATTTGCATACAAAGGAAACAGCAATACAAATGCCTTTACCTCATAACCTTTCACACCATTTATAGCCTCATTGGTTTTTTCATCCACTTACAACATCATTATTTCATTGGCTCTCTTGGACATACATATGATTCTTCATTCTTGGCACAATGGCCGTATTTCACATTCTACACTTTTATTCCTTTACTTTTATGGATCGTCATCATAAATATCAACATATATAATATTGCAGAAATCACAACTTAAAGTTCATTGAAAATGAAGAATTTAAGAAAAATAGATTTCTTTCCAATAAATGGAGTAAAATAATTTGCAATCGACGCACAAGTTAAAATCATAAACAAGTAACACCCCATTTATTCTTGAAATACTTTTTCCCAAAAAGGGCAATACACACTTTCCACTAACGAATATGTAAGAATGCAAAACATGTTGAAAATACTCATAAAGCATAGCATTAGCTAAAACATCCACATTGGGGCATGACTTTAGGACATAAGCTTTTAGACAAATCTACTTTTGAAGTAATTTTGGAGCAGTTGAATTAAGGCTCATTTCTTAATCTTTCTCACATCATCTCATTTTATTGGCACCTCTAGCCACAAGTGTAGCTTTCATTCTTGGCACCGTGGCCACAATTTATATCTGCAACTCACTTCTTTCACTTTCGAGCATCTTTATAGATTATCAAAAATAAGCTATTTCCAATCAAGACTTTAGGTACACATATGAGCTATAGGAGTTTTAGACGCATGGAGCATTCTTTCCAAAGTTATGCATAATGGAATTTCATTTGAAACACGACCCAAAGTCATAATATTTTAATACACATATCATTCTTGAACACATTCCCGAATGATAACATAGTGTGATAGGAACACTCGGAATACATTTTGAATACATAATGCTCGACACTTGCTTACTCGGGATAATTGAATCTATTGGTAACAATTCGGGACATGGGAATAAGAAACGTGAGCCAACCATACTTGAAACTTACGGGAACATCATGGAATTCATTTTTAAAAGTGTAGTTTAGCCAACATACCTTGTTTGAGCTTTCCTTGAGTTACTACAGCATTCCAAAAATCCTAGCAATCCCAATCTATTTAGAAACATAACAGAATTGTACACAAATTAGGAAGATATTCATGGTCTTAGATCATTCGAGCATTTTATCAAACACTAGGTGTGCAAATTGGTTACAAGGTTCTTCCACAAGATTTATTTCACTTCACAACCAAATCTTTACTTATTTAAGCTCAGCAATCTTCCCACAATCCTTATTGGTACATGCATGTATATATAATACTCTCACACCCAAGAATCATACTTCCAATCACCCATCTTTTACCTCAAACTCGAAACTAAAGACTAGGGTTAGAACCTTTCCTCTTGAGTGAAGATCTTGTGAGATTTCCTTGTAGGGTTTCAAATCTTGGACAAGATATTGAAGAACAAAGCACTTTAGCTTCTTCCTCTCTCTAGGACACTCTCACTTCTCTCAAAAACATATCAGATGTGTGCCTTCACAGTGAGCCCCAAAGGCTATTTATCAAAATGGGGCAGGGGTATAAAAATAGGAAAATGGACCCACCGAACTTAGGTCTACGATCGTAAAACTGACTGCAGAATAGGTATCGGTACGCAAAATGGACCGCAAAACTGATGCCCAGAACTAGGCTGCATTAGACCATATCTGCGACCATTCTGCAGTCCGCATACCACTTTTGCGGTTTGCAGACTGATTCTGCGGTCGTAGAATTTGCCGCAGAATCACATTCTGCCAGCCTTTGGTAATTTGGTCATAACTTCTTGTAGGAGTGTCCGAATGACGAACGGTTGAAGCGTTAGAAACTAGACACAAAGATCTTTATTTGATACGTTTTCTATCACATAAATCCTTATATATATTTAGATATGCTCGTCCAAAGTTTGGTCTTGTGCGTACTCATTTGAAACTTTAGTCTATCATGTAATTTCCAACTTGACTTAGACTTAGGGCTCTCCTTAGACTCCACATCATTTATAATATGCCTCGTACACTTATTATCATATCCAATTAAAATTCATCCTATTAATAGTTATCGTCTGCCCAAAAATAATATAATTAGCACACATCAACTTTTTTAATAGCGCCTAAGTACTTCGAAATTTTCCGGGGTACTACATAAGCCACCTCTAACACGTAAAACACGTAGAAAATAGACCCACCTACATCCTAATTTTCTCAAGTCAAGATTAACCAAGACACTTACCTCTTTCCAGAATAAATTAACAATCCAAAACTTTTTCTTTAGAACAAACATCTAAAACGCTCGAATATTGTCAAACAATACTCAAATAAGCCAAAAAACAAGCTTAAGAAACCCTCATTATACTAAAAAGGTTCGATATTTAACATATTTTGGAGAAGTTAACAAAAAGTCAATCGGGGCCCACTTGGTCGAAATCATAAATTAAGATAGAAAACCGATTATCCATTCATCCCTGAGTCCAAATATGTAATTAGTTTTGAGATCTGACCTCAAATCGAGGTCTAAATCTCTAAAATACATAATTTTAAGTTACTACCCAAAACTCCTATTTATACTCTTTAAAATCCTAGAATTCAGGGTGAAAATCTATGGAGAATAATTTAAATTAATTAAAACAAATTTTAAATCACTAACTCTTGAAGATGGGAAAACAATCCTCTCAAACTTTTCCTCCTAGCGAAGTCTAGGTCTCAAACATAAAGTAAAACGAGCTAATCTCGGAACCCTTTCCTTTTTATGCAGCTGCAAATATCACAATTGTGAACTATTGGTCGCAAGTTCCCAACTCGCAAATGCGACCCATTCTTCGCAATTGCGAAAATTCTCCTAATCTTGAAAGGTTGCAATTGGGACATGTACTTTGCAACTACGAGCACCGCAAATGCGACATTAGCTTCGAAATTGGGAAGATGGACTTCCCTTCCCCAACCTCGCAAACTAGAATTACCATTAGCAAATGGAAACCTCACATTTGTGATTTAGCCATTTCAAATGCAATGCATGCAGCACCAGCAATGTTAAACTTAAAAAATTAACCTGAAACCAAACTGAAGCTCACTCGAGCCCCTTGAGCCCGATTAGAAACATTCATGAAAGTATAATAACCTTATACAAACTCATTCGTAACCTCAAAATATCAAACTAACATAAAAAATCAAGAATCAAAAATTAAAACTCAAGAATTCAAATGTTCATGAACTCAAATTTCCAACTTTCAACTATAAATGCCGAAATGCTTTGGGTCACCCAGGACCCAAACCATACATACGTACAAGTCCAAAATTATTATACGAACCTACCAGAATTTTTAAAATACCGATCTAATATCGTTTATCAAAATATTGACCGTAGTCAACTCCAATGACATTAAAGCTCCAGAATCAATATTTCATTATCAAAACACATCTAACTTTCTGCACTTCAAAATGAACCATACACACAAGTTATAAATTATAAAATAAAGCTATTCAAAATTACAAATAATGTAACAGAATGCCAGAACTCAAAATGACCTATTCGGTTGTTACAAAAGACTTGTTTCAAATTCATTTGAGGGTTCTTTGGAGCAAACATCTCGATTTGAGGTACTTTTTGGGTGCATGGAGGGGAATAAAATGCCTTGCGGATATTAGGATGGAGTAGCTCCATATCGGGATCATTTTGTGTGAGTTTGGTTGAAGGTCACAGTGTGATCGAAAAGAAAAATAATGTTTTGAGAGCGGCTCTAGAGTAATTTGAAGAAGTTGGGTTAGTATAGCGGCGGCTTTGGACCAGCATGGTGAAAATAATGAATAGTTTCTTTGGTAAATTGGATATTACAGGCACTTTTGTGGTAGGACTTTTGGGTTGACAGTCCATGTGACTTGGTTAACTTGGAGAGATTCAATTCCAATTGGCAGATTATGCATAAGTGAATTTCTAAGATCTTGAGATGGTTTTGGCCATGACTTTAAGGTTGATGTTCTCTACCGACTTGGAGAGTATGTTGCATTATGGTGATTAGCTCATGGGTTGATCTAAGTTGTATGCTTCTAGGAAATGGAGTGCTTATGAGGAGGACTATCCCACTTGTGATTCGAGATTGATAAAGGGATTCTTCTATTTAGATATGGCATCATGATGGATGTGGTGTGTTGGGAGAGGTTTGGATTGGTAGAACGATTGGGATCAGAGTAGCACAGATGATTCAAGTTGCTTAAGAAGTATAGTAGTGTTGATTTCAATATTACCAAGAAAGGAAATGTGTTGTAGAAGATGCTTGCATATATGACGTCATAGTTGTGCTTGGGTAGGCATGTTAAGGTCTTTATGATGAGGAGTCTTGCACTTTTGAGGTATATATACTTGATTTCTAGAGGCGAGAAGGTCTTTTGTTGTAGACAATGGAAGTATGTTAATGGTTAGATAGCTAGTTGTATGTGTCTTGAATGGGCGACTTGAGAAGATTTTTGCTTGATAGAGCTCGTGGTTTTTGATATTTGATGTGTTGTTATCTGCCTTAATGTACTGATATATCCTTCTCGAAAATATTGGTTAGAGGAGTATTGTTAAGAGGTTATTGGCATTATTTTTGGTATATTGGGATGATAAATAAGTTAAGTGGGGACTTTAGAGACTCAACGATTTGTATATTCAATGCATTGCGTTCCACGAGGTTATAACAGTTCACTATGACTAGCACAGATGGAGGAACATAAAAAAAATGTTTGTGAGATGTAGCTTGTTAATAATTTGGTTGATAATGGTTTGCATGTATATATTCACGGTTGAGACCGATGGTTTAGAAATTACTTGTGTGTACAAAAGTTGGAATGGGTCCTTATGGGCTTATTACCTACTTCAAAAGAATGGAATCAGTTTGGGTGTCTACTGGTAGGACAGTTGAGGATGTCTACTCTACAGCATATCAGAATTGCTTATATAGTGCAAGGTGTCATATGGGTATCAACTGAAAAAGATTATAGCTATCTGTGATACTTTCTACCATCAGATTTGACTTAGTTATAGCTTACCATGTGATTATGGCAGTTATAATAGGTGGTTTAGGTGCACGGGTTGAGTTGGATTGAGATTGATTAATTATTGCATAATAGACAAATGGAGTAATTTGTATAGATACTCATGGACTTATTGGGAAGCAACACCACAAACACGGGGAGTCATAGGGTGAAAAGTTGTATAAACATGCATGATGAAAAGTCAACATATACATCAATCTGATACTTTCCAAGTGTCCATCAATCCATTATCAAGTCACATGTATATGTAAAATGCATGAATGTGCATACGTCTATGATATGCATGAATACTTATATATGAATATAAGATGTCAACGTATGCTCAAGACTCATCCTTGACAAATATCCAGCAAATCCCATGTGATCCAACATGATCCAGCACGTCCCACGTGCTCTAACACGATACGCGTATCACCTGCACTCATAAGGCTCAATGTAGCATGGGTAATAACCTGACTCTAGAGGGACGGATCCATATCCATGCGCCGGCACAAAAATTTACCATGCTACAACATATCGATATCACTCTAATCGAACAACATAAACCATCGTGCCACATTAATATCAATATCATAATAACTGCATGACAGAAACCTGAGGCCATACCAATATGAATATCCTAATAACCGCATGGCAGAAACCTGATGCCATAACCATCTCAATTGCACGGACATCTCACATGCCATAATCTCAGTCCATATAAGAGAAGCATATTTATGGATGTATTCACAAGAAAAAGATATAAGCATGTATGATGCTCATGGACAGGGAAATAACCATGCAGATATAAAGATGCATTCAAGAGATGATCTATATGCATGATGTATACATATATGTAACGTATGACCATAGCTCCAACATCTAATCCATCACACAAATAGTCATCATGTCCAATTAAAGCATCAAAAGTCTAGACATGATCTCTAACATGAATAAGAAAGCACAAGTAGTCATACATATAATTAAAGCATTTCACAAATAGAGCATGTACCAAAACAAGGCATAACAAAGACTAAAGTCTACATCGAGCACGATATAACTGTGTTGACCACATAATATGCTCTTCACCTTGCATATATGTCACCCCGAACACGTAGCATTTAGCATATAATTTCATTTTTGAAAAATATTCCCTTAAGTCGAGGTTAAGAAAGAAACATACCTTATCCAAGCTAGTCTTCAACCCCAAATAACATCTTTTTCTTTATTCTTGACCTCTATGTTTCCAAAACCTAGCCAAATATTATTCATTGATGTCAAATAATTCTAAAAGAAGCAATCCCAATCAGTAAAACTTCGATCTTTGAAGAAACCCCAAAAAGTCAAAATAACTCAACCCAAGCTCACTTGGTCAAAACTCACAACCAAGATCGAATCCCAATGAATCATAACCCCACAAGTCCATTTATTTAATTAGTATTCACATCCAAATTCAAATCGATGTTCAAAATCTCAAAATACACTCTCTTAAGTTTTAAGTCAAAAACCCATTTTATACTCTTTAAATCCTTGATTTATGTGTAATAATGCATGAGTAATCATGATATATAAAACAAAACAAAGTCAGAATTACTTACCCTCATGATTTATGCGAAATACCCTTCAAAAATCACCTTGATCTGCTCTCTAAAACTCAAAAAGTGAAGAAATTAACTCAAAATCCCAAAACAAAGTTAGAATTACTTAACCTCATGATCTCGATCACAACCTTCGTGGTTGCGGTGCGTAAAATGCTCAGCCTCCGATCTTTCTTCGCGATCACATAGCACAACACGCGATCGCGATTATCTGCCATAACATCCTACATTATTGGGAACCTCCCAACACGATCGTGATTCACCTACTCCACTGGCCCATGTCCTCTATGCGATTGCAATACTGCCAATGCGATCACGATTCTCGTCTACAGCTCCTCTTTCACGATTGCAAACCACCCATCACGATCGTGATGCATAAGACTCCAAACATTCATTCACTCATCATGATCGGGAGTCTATTCTCCGCGATCTCGGTGCAGTGTTGTGCACCAGCAAACTAGCAACTCAAACTTAATTTGAGATGCTCCAAAACCACCGTGAAACTCATTCAATCCCCCCTTCCCCTCGGACCCTGTCTGATCATTCTAACAAGTCTGCATACCCTTCATGAACTTTTCTAAAAGCTCAAAATAAAAATAACAACACCAGTACTAAGAATCAAAGATCAATCCAAATTATGATATTCTCTTAAGTTCATGAATTGCAACTTTTAACTAGAACTTCCTAATGAACCACGGGCCACTCGAGGCCCAAACCAAACACACATGTAAATTCAAAATTATCATACGAACCTATTGGAACCTTTAAATTATGAACCCAAGTTTGTTTATCCATAATGCTGACTTTGGTAAACTCTTCTTAACTTAAAGCCTCTAGTTGGCAACCATGTGTTCCAAATAACTCCTGAAGCTCGCAGAACCCGAAACAACAATACATGCAAGTCATAAATCATCATATAAACCTACTTTGGGTCTCAAAATTACCGAACGATATGCTAGAACTCAAAAAGACTTATTGGGTCATTAAAATCATAGAGCTGATAAATACTCCTAAACTTTTGTAGCCCTATTCATTTGAACTTTCTTGAGAGGACGGAGATGCAACATTGGTTGAAGAAGGAGGTGAGGTTGTATCTTGTGTAGGTGCCATGGCCTCTTGATCTTCCTCATCTCAAACCTATGGAGCAAAATCATATGACTTCTCTTCTTGAGCCTCCCAATTTCATACCGCTTCTTCATCAAATTCAACATCACGGATCACCACCATCTTGCCATTTATTGGGTTGTATAACATGTAGCCTATTGAACTCATGTCACATCCAATATACACATGCTTGATACCTTGATTGTCAAGCTTAGCTCTCCCTTTTTTTGGCACATGAGCATAGGCTAGGCTGCTAACGATTCTCAAGTACTTGACACTTGGCTTTCTTTCGCACCATGCTTATTGAGGATTTGATCGCTTACATTTTTTGTTGAATACCTTTCACTCAAATAAATTGTACAAGAAATAGTCTAGGACCAAAATTTCTTGGGAATACTTTTAGTTTTTAACAGACATCTAGCCATATTAAGAATTATTCGATTCTTTCTCTCTGCAACTCTATTCAAGTTGGGTAAACAAGGTGCCATTAGAGGAAAACTAATTCCATAAGACTGACAAAAGTTTTTAAATTCTTTTAAAGTAAATTTGCCACCTCTATCGGATCTTAAAGCTTTTATTTCATATCCGATATTTTTTTCACAAGTGCTTTGAAAACTTTCAAATGCAGTAAATGCTTCAATATTTTGCTTAAAGAAAAACCCCCAAACCTTTCTACTGAAGTCATCAATAAGGAAAAGATTTATTTACTTTTACCAAAAGAAGGTTAATTTATTGGCCCGCACATATTGATACGAACAAGCTGAAGTGGCTTGGTTTCTCTTGATGTTCCCTCCATTGCAAAACTCCTCCTTGTATATTTTTTAATAAGATAAGCTTCACACAATTATTTGGGACGATTGAGTGACAACATCCCATTGGTTTGAGTGCTCTAATGTCATACCCCGATCCTTAGAGATCTAGACATGAAACTCAACACCTTAACTTGGTTGACCAAGCCCCATTCCCTTAACCTAATATCCATATATCCCATGCACAATTTAACATTCAATACGGTCCTTCTTTGAAACACTTGTCTTTCATGAGTTAAGACATTCCCTTAACCTCATATCCATATATCCCATGCACAATTAAACATTCAATACGGTCCTTCTTTGAAACACTTGTCTTTCATGAGTTAATACATTTCATAATAAGAGTAGTAGTACTATATTCCATACGAGACCTTGGAAGAAATAGGCAAGACATAACATAACATCGTATAACAAGACATAGCACACATCTGTCTATGGATCCTCTATGACAACTATAATTTACATTCCTTTTTTTCAGCTGCTTTATTAGGATAAGGAATGGGACCCGATATCGCCTGAGACATACAAAACACACAGTGCGGGATTTCTTCGATTGTCTAGGGTATATTCCTGCATTTCAGTCATTTTGAGTATTAGAGATCGTTTCCTTATTTGATATTTCCTGTAGTTTCATTTGATATTTAACAACTTGTGGGGATGGTTGATTTGGTTTTGTGGAAGTATGGGAGTGAATTGGAATACTTAGTTCCATGTTTGGAAGATTAAATAATAAGGTTGACCAAGGTTTAACTTTTGAGTAAACGACCTTGAAATCAAGATCTGAGAGCTCCTATAGGTTTTTATGGTGATTTTGGCTTGGGCATGTGTTCATATTTGGTTTTGGTGATTCCTAAAAGATTTGACTCTATTTATCTAAAGTTGACAATTTGAAGAACTGAAGAATTCATAAGTTTGACCAAGACTTAACTTTGATGTAATTGGACTTCGATTGGTGTTTTGAGATTTTGGATAGGTCTATATAGTATAATGGAGATTGTGCACAAATGTTGGTTGAGATACGAGGTGTTTAGGTATGAATCAGATATTTGGTTGGAAGTTTTGAGGTTTATAATCTTAAGAGAAATTCTATTCGATTTGAGCCTCGATTATTTGTTGTGCTTCCAGATGTGTTTTGAGGCCTTGGATGGCTCTAAGTAATGTTTATAGACTTATTGGTATGATTGGATGGGTTCCCGAGAGACTTGAGTGAGTCTCGGTGTGTTTGGAGCGAGATTTGCTGAAGTTGGCTATTGTCAGGTCCATTAAGCGACCAATTTTGTAGACCATAGAATGGTTCTGTGGGTCGCACATCTGTTTACAGTCTCTAGGTGAAGAGTGGACTTGAACATTTTGGGATGGGTTTCGTGGACCGCAGAATAGTACTGCAGGCCACATATTGATTTTGCGATGTCTGGGAGTTCGGACTGGTTCATTTTCTATGATTCCTCGAACCACAGAATGGTTTTGCGACCGCATAAGTGATTTTGCAGTCCCCTAGGCAAATTTGGCATGAACTATTTAAGGCCAGATGTTTTTAATTTTTATTTCATTTCCCAATGTTTTGGAGCTCATTTGGAGAAGTTCGAGGTTAAGGTTTCACCCACAAGCTTGGGTAGGTTATTATAACATAAATCTAAGGATTATACATTGAATTATTACTAGATCTAACATTAAAACACGGATTTGAATAAGTGAATTTGGGGTTATTGTAAAACATAAGAGAGTGAATTTGAGGGTTTTGAACATGAAATTGAAACCAAATTTGGAGTCTACTTATGTATTTGGACTCATGTGTTATGGGTAACCTATATTTATGATCAGTTTTAGATTTCCAGGCCTAGAACCCGAGGTTGACTTTTTGTTGACTTTGTGATTTGTGTTAAAAATTGAACTTTTTTATATGTAATCAATTCCTAAATCTTGTACTGACTCATTTGAGTAATATTTGACTAGATTCAAGTCGTGTGGAGGTAGATTTTAAGGGAAAAGCGGTATTGGAAGGTTAAAGGTGTTCTCGAGTAGAGGTAAGTCTCTTGTCTACCCTTCTAAGAGGGAATTCTCCCATAGGGGATATATTTGCTACTTGTTGCTTGATTTAGGTGCCATGAATATGCGAGATGACAAGCGTATATGCGTAGCTAGATTATGACCGTAGCCGGATAGAGTTACCCTTATAATATGCTTTATTTGTACTATGTGAATTGTTTATCCATGTTTTATCGATTCTATGACTACGTGATGAAGCTTATCTATGATTAGAAACCAGGCTTGGGGTTATGGCTTGTTGATTCGGCTGTTGTCATACTCTTGCCTTACATGATTCATGATTTAGTGGTAATTGGCTTACTTTGCTAATGTTTGATATCGTGATCGTACTTAAGAATATTAAATAAGTATACTGAATTGATATGAAAAGTTGAATTACATAGTTAGCCATAGGCATCTCTTATTTATGTAAATATTTATCCATATTTTATTATTATTTTCTGGTGCATCTTTACCATATCATCTCATATGCATATGCATGAGTTGAGAGTTGCATGTTGAGGAAAGTTAAGGATTTGGCAGTAAGGACATTCTGAGCATATATTGATTATTGATTATTGGTGATGATTGGATCGGGTTGCACGCTGCAACAACACCTGAATATAAATCTGTCCCTCGGGAGTCATCTGATTACCCATATTACTTTGGAGCCTAGAAGCGCAGGCACCCAAATCAGTGCTTAGTTTGGACACTAGGCAAGTGTTAGGCACATGAATTTGTATTGTGAGTTATTGAGAGTGGATTAGGAGCATGTATTTTCATCCTATACTCATGCAGTAGCTTTTAAATATAAACATTGATCGATTTATATCATGATTATGAAAAAAATTGAGATATTTAACACCGTATTGTATTTCATTGTCTGAAAAGCATGTCTAAATTTTGGATTCATTATGCTTACCTTTGTACCTATTTGATGATACCATACTTTAGTTCTTATTAATTTCATGCATCTACTTGTTTATTGTACTGTTAGTAGGTGTCAGTGTCAACCCCTCGTAACTACTTCTTTGATGCTAAACTTGATACTTACTGACTACCGTGGTTTTGATACATACTATATTTCTGCACCCTTTTGTGCAGATTCTGAACCAGATACTAATGGTACACATCCAACTATTTCGGGGCTTGCTTGGAGACTTAGTGGTGAGATGCTATACTTGATTCGATCCACAGCTCAAGAAGTCCCCTTTCCTTATTTATCCATTTTTGTCTATTTACTTCTTTCCAAACAAATATTATTAATTGTATTGAGATAGTTTACTCTTGTTGCATGCTTGTGATGATGTGATACCGGATTTTGGATGATTGTGAGATAATTGTGATCGTGTTTAGTCCCTGTCCTTGATTTATATATTCATGATGTTATTTGAGACTTAGTTTGCTTTCTTATTTACATCATACCTCTGTTAATACTTAATAATTGGCTTTTATGATTGTTATTGAGTGTTGATTTGCCTAGCAAGAAGGTTAGACACTGCCATAAGCTTTGGTAGGATTTTGGGTCGTGACAACAACATGAAAATAAAGAAAGAAATGTCGGTGAAAAGGCCCCGGCTATACCTAAAATAGATACAATAGTCTAAAGTATCAAAAGAAACACCTCAGATAAAAAAAATGGGGCTCACTAAGTGACTCTGGAAATGAGGGATGCACCCAGCAGGGATCCATGTTGTCTAATGACCTGCTTCCATTGAAAGATTTAGCGTCCCCGAAAGAAGTAACATAACTATATGTAAAAGCGTCCCCAAAAGAAGTAACGTAACTATATGTAAAGCTAAATTTTCTCACATAAAATTAGACAATAGTAATATACCATAAAAATATATGTAAATATTCCAAAAATATTACACTATAGAACTTATAAAGCTTTTTGGGAGAGCTCATTAGTCATCGACAAATTGTGTCTCACTGCAATGCCATGTGGGTGTTGAAAAGTTTCCTAGCAAGGAAAAATCACAATCATGGGAGACCAAATCAAGGATGATTATATTGTCATGGTGCAATAGGGCTCAAACCCAATCATATTTTATTTGTACATGGTGCGATGGAACTCAAACACAATCGTCTTTATTTACTTATGGTGCGAAAAGACTCAGCCTCGAAAGCCGAACTCAGCAGAGTGGATTTATGCAGTTATATTTTATTTATTTGTGGTGCAATGGGACTCGAACCTAGTCGTCTTTATTTATTTATGATGTGATGGGACTCGAACACAATCAACTTATCCTACACCACCACGTGTAATTTTGGGTAATGATTTTTATGACCAATACCTTCTCAGTTACAAACAAGACTCCCAAAAATATTTTATAAAAGAAAGTTCTCATTTCGTTTAGCACCTTGGCCCTTAAGTCATAATCTTTAAGTTAAGCTTATTAGCCACATGTCATTTCATAAACATTTACGTTTTTCGTTTAGGAATCATGAAGTCATGTTTATATTTCTTGAAAACTTAGTACCATATACATTTTCATTCTTGAAACCTTAAACGCCGTCAAAAATACTTAGTCATGTAGATAATGTGAAAGAAAACATGGAAAGCCTTGCCATTGTAAACATGTTAATTTTCATTTGAAATATTGAAATATTTATAGCATTTTCGTCATGTAAAATATATTATATGAAACTATAACATTTTTAGCGAATACATGAATAATATATACTTACTTTTCACCCAGAATTATATGCTAATAATTTGGAAACTACTTAGGCATGAAGACATGAAGATAAGACAGGTCTAAAAACCAAAATTTCCAGGCAGATAATTCTATGGGAAAGAATTTAGCCAAACATACCCCAATGACGTTCTTTAGTGGTAATAAAATGTTCAACCACACCTACAACCTCAACCTACAACAATATAGGTCAACTGGACCAATATTATTAAGAATGCCTATATTATTAGTCACGTAGGCATTTTATCAAACACATAGTATACATATTTCTCTATAACCTCCTTCAATGGTGTTTATTTACCGAATGATCACCATTCATACCAATAACTGATAACATAAACACCCCTTTAGATAGTTATCAACTTTTATTAACACATGCACCACCAAAAATTATCTCCCAACTATCAATTTTATCATTTAAATCATTTTTCAATATCTACAATATCTTCCATCTAAGGTTGAGAACTTATGGCTTTCAATCACAATCCCATAAGTTCTAACACCTATTTCTTACTAACTGTCACGACCCAAAATTCAACTAGTCATGATGTCACCTAACCCAATCTGCTAGGTAAGAGAATTATCCATAAACACGATCTAAATGAGATTAACAGGAAATAAATGATGAAATAACTGAATTCTTATACAATAACCTGAGGACTGGTAGTACAAGTTATGAGCTTCTAAGACTTAGAGTTATAAAACTGTAAGAAAATGATACACCATCTTTTTGAAATGTACATAAATAGAATCTCAAATCTAGAACTACCAAGAACAAGTGGTAGCGGTAGCTACACGTTGGTATATCTTCAATACCAGCTCCCGCCATTCACAGCAACATCAGCTCCAAGATCTGCACGCAAGGTGTGGAAGTATAGTATGAGTACAACCGACCCTATTTACTCAATATGTAACAAATCTAACCTCGGATTGAAAGCAGGGACGAGCTCAAAAGATGATCAGAGTCCAACACCAATAGCCAATAATAACTCGTAATATTATAATGAAGCTAGTAAGAGTAATAACTCAAAAGATATTATGTTCAGCTTGTTCGAAGTTACGGAAAAATAGACATGCTTTCCAGGTGTAACAATAAAGTCCATATGTTTCACCGGAGTCATCAAAATATGAGTATATCAAAAACAAAATGTGATTGTTCCCAAACTTTCAACGACAGATACGATATTTCATTACCAGATATCATGAGGAAAGTATATCTCTATGCCTACATATCAATATGCATGTCAAGTCATCAATTATCATACACCATCTAGCATGAGGAATATACATCTCTATGCCTACATATCAAATCATGAATGTCACAATACCGTATAGCATGAGAAAAAATATATGTCTATGCCTACATGCCAAGTATGCATGTCAAATGAATAATTTCACGGTGATATTCCCAGGTACTCTCACCCTCAAACATACTCAATTTGTCTGTCTCAAATGCCTACTTCATCACACACACACACACACACACACACACACACACACACACACACACACACATAATCACTCAGTATTGTACGGGTGTCTGGCTCATAAGCCCCTCACCAAAGTACTTGTATATATATCATTGTATCTGCGCTCACTGCTTGTATGTCAGACTCCAGAGGGGCGTTTCCTGCCCAAGTGCTAACAAAAATCCTATAAGGCCTGCTGTAGCGTGCAACCTGATCCAAAATAATAATAAGCCAATAAGGCATGCTACAGTGTGCAGCCCAATCCACAGTATTAATAATAGTAGTAAAGTCAATATGGCCTGCTGCGACATGCAACTCGATCCACAATAACACAGCTCTAAGGCCCACCTTTGTCATCAACCTCTCAAGTCTCAAAGGCTCACAATCTCATACGACTCTGCCCAACAACTTCACAAATGGTAAATCAATGATAACATACGTTGTAACGATGAAGGAAGAACAAAGACTGAGATATGAAATGCAAATTATGAAACATGACTGAGTGTATAATTACAGTTAAATCAGATAACCCAAAACAATATAAATAGTCTCATCAAGTCTCAATCAAGTAGCCATATAGCCTAAATATGATTTCTAGCATGAAGCATAGCTCAATTAATCTAACAAGGAGGAAAAACATGGATACAACAAGACATGATAGCAACATAGTCCCAAAGTCAACCCGGATCTTGATTTTTCCTGTGCACGCCCACACGCCCGTCACCTGGCATGTGCGCCACCCCAACACATCACAAAAAATATGGTTCCTACGAATCAATACCCTCAATTTTAAGCTTTGAAATGTTAATTACCTCGAACAAGTCAAATCAAATACAGAGCAAGCCAAACAATACTCTAAAAATGATATCTCACATGTAACAACCTCTGAATTGCTCGCAATTAGCCAAAACCAACTCAAAAACATCAAATAATTCCTTAGGAGACAAACCCAATCGATAAAGGTCGAATCTTTAATCAAAAACTCTAAGTCCACCAAAACGTCAATCTCGGGCCCGAACCTTAGAACCCGACAAAACCCACAAAATCTAACAATCCATTCGATTACGAGTCCAACCATACTGATTTCACTCAAATCCGGCTCCGAATCGATGTTCAAAACTCAAAAATTCACTTTAGAAAAGTTTAGTAAAAAAACACTAATTTCTCTTTAAAATTCATAATTCAAATGCAACAATCAGAGATAGATTCCATACAAAATCGCACAAATACGAGCTCCAAAACCATGTGAGAAAAAGTGACTAAATTCCAAAATAAGTAAAACAATACAGCAGTGGTTATAGCTCGAATCAGATTCTAAATGACCACAAAACTCACATTTGTTAAGACTAACATAATCCTTGCGAGATTACACCCCAAAATAGCTTTTTGAATCACCTAATTTTGCCTTAATATGAGGAAGATATAATATTTTGAAGTTTTAAAGGAAGTCTTAAAATTTAAGGGACAAAAATGGCATTTTTATAATTATTTTACACCAGAAATTCAACAAAAGAATCTTCGTTTTAGCACCCAAAACTCATTCGGAACCTCCCAGACACAAACCATTTATGTATATCAGTCATAAAACACGCGACAAACATGCTCGCAAACTCAAAATACCGAAAGAGGTCATCTTAACCTGATATTGACCATGGTCAAACTCCAAATCCTTAACTAGTTTCTCAACCAATGATGAAAAATGCACCTGAGCCCTCGGTGTCACACCCCGAACCTAGGAGCGAGACCAGCACCCGGTGCCTCACCTAACCTGGCGTACC
>AWOL01S0088327.1:0-11418 GCA_000715115.1 Nicotiana otophora | reverse complement strand
AAAAAAAAACTAGTATAGCCTCCTGTATCCCTTTTCTTTTTTATTTAATTATTTTCCCGTCTCCCACTTTCTTTTATTGAAATCCCCAGTTTTTTCTGAACAAATATAAAGAAAAATAAGGCCAAACGTAATTTAATTTTTTAACCTAAATCTGGAAATGAAATCAGATGATCAAAAGCTCCGCAACACAAAGATTAAAATTAAATCCCCAACCGACAACCCACAACCCGCCCTGCCCCGCGTGACTTTTTTGAAAAAAAAATTGAACCCGCCCCGCAACCGCAAACTATCAACCCCGCATCGCCAGACAAACGCCCGCACCGTCCCATTGCCATCCCTAGATACATAAGTTAAAGGAGATGAAATATTTAAGTGGTTAGCTTATCCACATAATGGGCGCTTCAGAACACGGGCATAAGTTTTTGTAAGGTTTTGAGCCTCGAATGTGTTTAAAGGAATATTTGTCATGTGTTCATGTGTTTAATTGAAAAAGACCTTAGTTCCAATCTCTAAATAAAATATAAGTTTAACGGGTTGTACGCATTAGGAAAACTTTATTTTTCAAAATTTCCCAATTATTTCAGGCAATAATTTTTATTTTTTTATTTACAAGAGATGGTACTATTGTTGGATTTTCAAGCCTAATCTGGTATTCAATCGATTAAGAAACACGACCCATAGGTCCGTGGAAAAGTTTATCAATTTGGTGAATCGATCCCTACAACACCATGTCCAACAAAACTTACGTCTTGAAGAATTCAGCCTTACATATGATGATTCAAAATTAGCTTCTCGTACGGATCGTTGGATTGATTTGGCAGTTAAGCTTAATGTCAAAGTACTGAAAATTCAAACTTCGCTATAAAAGCTTGATTTTTATAGTAAATGACTGTTATATAAGGATGTTATTATAAAAAAGTGTGACCGTATGAGTTAAATCCAAGAAGTAAACATGCAGAAGCCATTTGCTTTCTTGTTTTTTTGGGGGGGTTTAAAAGACGACTTCTATTAGTTAAAGATGCATTAGAGGGAGCTGCATTAGTGCAGCAGAATCACAAACATACGGAACTTGACTACTATTAGTACTATGTATCCTAGTTAGTTGACTAATACAGTTGGCCCGACTAGACGAAGCAGTATCGAACGGTACACAAAAGGATTTGGAGTTAGCTTGCACTGGAAAGTGACTACTACTATGTCTGCCCCTTAGATATCACAGCTTGTTAGCTTCTACGTTTGCCATAACAAAAGTAGTGGTTGCGCCAAAAAGGTGATATTACTTCTCATTAGTTCCATTCCAAAATGAGCTAGTTGGTCTGCTACTGTGTTTTGCTCCCTGTAAGCATGTGTCACTGGTGGATCATCGAGCTGGTGGATCAGGTGTCTGCAATCATTAAGCACATGTGATTAAATGATAGAGGGGCTATGTAGCATGGTAACTACTTCCGCAGCGTCCATATTGATTTCCAGCGGTGTAAGATTATGAACTAAAACTAGTTGTATTCCTCGCAACAAGGCCATTGTTTCAATGTGGACAACCGAAGTTGCTTCTATGTTCCCCGCATATCCCATTACCCAGTTCTCTTGTAATGCCTTATAACTCCACCAAAACCTGCGAGTGAGTTAGACAATCGCATTGCCCCATCTGTGTTAAGCTTAAAGACGCGTTGTGGTGGTGGTTCCCATTTTAGATGTAAGGGAATTATGAATTTTCTGGCATTGTTGGCATTTGTGAGATAGTGAAATTCAGAGGCCATCTGATATATAATCAATGTTTGGGGGATCTGTTTAACATTGTCAAAGCAGTTCTTATTGCGAGTGGTCCATAAGTGCCAAAGAATGAAAGGGACAATTGTATGATATGGTATAGATTTGAAATTATTCTGTTTGTGTAGCATAATAAGCTTTTTAAGCCAAACATAAGTTGGAGCTTCCTCATAATGAGTATGTTGTATTATAAAACTTAATTTCATATTAAACTAGCATTGTCTTGCATTGATGCATTTAAAGAAGATACGAGGAATAGATTCTTCCTCTTGGTGGCAAATGGTACAAGTATTGGACGTAAGTATCCCTAGCCTATGTAAGTATTGTTGGGTGGATAAGCGATTATGACTCAACAACCACAGAAAGGTTCTGATTTTTGGTAATGCACGTAAGTGCCATATCCACCCATGATGATTTGAAAAGCCAGTAGGTTTGGTGTTCGCTTTATAACAAGAGCTAGCTAAGATGTGCCCCCAAATGATGCGATCAGTTAGTGTGGGGTAAGTGGGGAGGTAATAATGATTTATCCTTTGGAGGAGAGAAGCATGCAATTCCATGGATATTAGGTGGTTAGAGCTTCTAAGAGTATTGAGGGCGTTTGCTACAGACATTTGTTGTTCCTTATAAGGTAGTGGTCCTTGTATTAGGCTACCAATTTTAAGATTAGGAGCTAACCAATTATCAAACCAAAAGTTAACACGTGTTCCTCGTGTTATCTATATCTTATACTTTTGTTTTAAAAAATAGGTGTCGGATGTGCGTAAAGGGTGTCCAAAGAAGCAAGATTCTATTAAAATATGTGCATCCAATACCGGTAGTCGCTACTGGAAACATGAATTAAAAAAAGTCGGCAACTTTATAGGCATAGATGAGGAGGAAATGGCCATTTGGTATTCTTGGTTGAAATCTGCATCTCTCATTGGCCAAGTGACTACCTTCGCGTTAATTAGAAATTAATGTGAATTACTTCTAACAATTCAATTTTTCTTTTAACCGATGAATGAGTTTTTTTAGTGATTTTAACTTTATTATAAACCCTATACTTTTCAAAATCATCTTTAGTCATTGGGATTAATCCTAAACTACTGATGATTTTCATTTAGTTGATTATTTTTATGACACAAACAACATGCCAAAAAGTAGTATAAAAGAGCATCTACTATTACTATATTACTACTATTAAGAGGGAAAGCAAGGAGCTCTCTGTCAACATGCCTGCCTGGCAGAAGAGTATTTTTGAAATTACGAATTTTTTCAGGCTGAATTCGTTTTTTCATTGGTCCATATAAGGTGTTGCTCTAGCTGTTTTGATTTTTATTTTATTGTGCAGACATTTTAGCCCTAAATATGTGGACCCCATCGAGACTTTCATTCACATCTTATTTTGTATTTTCTTTTTATATGTGGTCACAATGAGAGAACTATCTTCTTTCTAGGCTTCTCTTGCCTATTATAGCTACAAACAAATAGTCTCTCCGTTCACTTTTATTTAACATGTATATTAAAAATAAATTTTTATTTTTACTTGTCATTTTACGCATATCAAGATAAGATAATTTTTTTTGCTGTTATACCCATAATATTTATTACTCATTTCAAATCATTTTCTCAAATCCAATAAAATATGCATCAATTAATATGAGTATTATGATAAATTATGCACTTCATTTATTATTTCTTAAGGGGCTTGAAAAGTCAAAACATGCCAAATAAAAATGAGCGGAGGAAGTACTTAAAAAGTAATGATGGCAAGTATTTTTAAAAGTGTACTCTCTCCGTTTCTATTCTAACTAATCTTTTTACATGCTACTCTAATGTAATAAATACTAATGATTTTATTAGTGAAATAAATAATATGCTGGCAACTCATTTTTTGCAAATTAACTAACTTTATTTGAAGAATTCACAAATTGTTTAGTATTTATTATTTTAATTAGTAACGTTGAATCATAAATGCAGCAAAAATCTATAATAAATTAAGAAACTAAACTTATAGATAGAAATTTCAAGGGAAACACATAAGTTGCCTGATCAATTAACACTAAAACGATTTAAAATTAAATTATAAATAAAACTTGTACTATGTAAATTTTTTCAACTGCTGCTCATAGAATTTTAAAAAGTGTAATCTTAGGAGTCGTTGGTTCACATAGTTATATGAAAATTATAGTGCATGACTAATAATATAGGGATTAAATAATAACGAGATTATTTAGTGAATATATTTTTGTTAGTAGATGTCATTATCCTATTAGACTAAAAATGAAATATTATCGTATATTTCAAACATGTGTTTGCTTTTATACTAGCTAATTTGAATAAACTCTTAACTCAAATTTTAACCTTGTTTTTAAAGAATTTTAAAAGAAAAACTTTGGAGAGGATAAATATATCATTTTGTAGTCATATCATGTGATTAACAATACCGAAATTCAAATTTCGACTAGGTCGCAACATAAGGTTATCCCAAGGATAACATAAGAAACACAAGGGCGTCCTGCTTGAATTCTTTAGTTCAGGCGCTGACGAGCGCAAAACACACACTTAAATTGTACTCGCTAGTCAAATATAGTATAGTATGATATTGTCTCCACGTGGATTGGATTTAAACAATATTCTCGTTGTTTGTAGCTAGATTGCTATCCAGGAGGATCAACAATGGGGATTTATATAATTAATAATCTAAAATCTACAGCTATTGACTAATGACAATCGCAACAAAGGTAAGCAAAGAAGTTATCAATGGGAGAAAATATGGGTTGATAGGATAGGTGCAAGATAATTGTTCGGGATCTAACTCTAGATAATTCACTTCTAATGTTCAAGTGAGTCTCTCGAATTCACTTAATTATCAGTACAATTGTTTAATAGAAACTCCTCTCTTGATTAAGTCTCAATCTCACAAAATATGAACCAATTTTAGCTCGGTGAAGATATGCAAGAATTCGTAATGAATTGGTCTTTAGGAGAACCTCTTTCAATTATCCTCCTAACTAGGTTTAATCAAGGATTCAACTAGCCTCTTTCGATTACTTTGAAGAATCTATGAACTCAACCAACAATATAGTACAAATATATCACAAGTTATGCCTCTCTCGATTACAAGAACAAGTGAGCATAGATGCAACAATTTAATTTTTCCAAAACGATTCAAATACATAAAAATAGAGTTATAATCCACAAACAACCATCAATACACCAAATCCATCAAAACCCAAAAGGTTCTACTCCATAGACACGGAGAAGTTCTTCACAAATGAAATAAAAGTATAGGAAAACATAAATACAATCCAAACCCGGATCTTGAGTGAGGAAGGAAGGATGCAATCCTTGTGCTCTTGCTTCTCCTTCTTCTCCTTAGCTTCCTTAGGTCTAAGATATGTCAAAAGTCCTGAAAATGGTGTTTTCCCGTGTATTTAAGCCATCCCTCCGTTAAACCCTGGACGAAAATATCCTTTTTAGCGGAAATGGGACGATGCTCTAAGAAATTTGTACTACCGCGCCACCCGATGCGGCGCGCTTGTGAGGAATCCCAGAACACTTCACAATTCAATTTCTGGGCATAAATTGCACTGCCGCCCCGCCCCATGTGGGGCGACAATGTAGTTTTCGTAGAGTAATTCATTTTTCTAGTTTTTTGACATTCGGACTTAGTACTCGACCCCCAAACGTGATCCCAGTTTAATCCCTTGGGCTTCTACTCAGACTTCAAAGCTCCAAATAGCTCGAATTTACTGCGTAACATCTAAATAGCTCGGAATCACTCCTATACGGCGTAAAACACACAATAAATGCAAAACACGACTAATTAAAAGCTCAACATAAGTAAAGTGGAGTGCATTAAAGTGCAATAAGGGACTAAATACGGGATTATAGCCTACCATCAACACCCCACACTTAAGCCGTTGTTCGTCCTCGAGCAATCAAACTACACTTCATATATACACGACCTTTTTAAATAACTCTCCTAACTCATCACACCAAGAATACCAGAACAGACTAAGCAAAATACCGTAACATCCTCGCCTCAAGAGTTGACTCAACAACACCACACATTTTTCATAACCTGCTCACTTACTCTAATATAGAGGTCAAAGACTTTACCTTACCTTCGTAAATTATGTGCCCTCACATAAACAATAGAGAGTAGTTTCACACACAATAAAATTCAAGAACATATAGGAACTCAAGGTAGAAAGAATTAGCTCACTCTCAGAAATGAAATTTCATGCGCCACAAATAATGTACCATAAGCTTGCCCGTAGTGTACTACTCTACTAATTGAGCTCATTCAGTCAAGGATCAAGTAGGACTTTATTTGATTGTAGTGTAGGCTGCGGGACAGGTAAGATATATTTGGATATAATGACTACACCTCCCTAAGTACTCTAATACATATAATTGACCGTTCAAAGCCCCACATTTATGTCAAACTATANTGGAGTGCATTAAAGTGCAATAAGGGACTAAATACGGGATTATAGCCTACCATCAACACCCCACTTAAACCGTTGTTCGTCCTCGAGCAATCAAACTACACTTCATATATACACGACCTTTTTAAACAACTCTCCTAACTCATCACACCAAGAATACCAGAATAGACTAAGCAAAATACCGTAACATCCTCGCCTCAAGAGTTGACTCAACAACACCACACATTTTTCATAACCTGCTCACTTACTCTAATATAGAGGTCAAAGACTTTACTTTACCTTCGTAAATTATGTGCCCTCACACAAATAATAGAGAGTAATTTCACACACAATAAAATTCAAGAACATATAGGAACTCAAGATAGAAAGAATTAGCTCACTCTCAGAAATGAAATTCATGCGCCACAAATAATGTACCATAAGCTTGCCCGTAGTGTACTACTCTACTAATGGAGCTCATTCAGTCAAGGATCAAGTAGGACTTTATTTGATTGTAGTGTAGGCTGCGGGACGGGTAAGATATATTTGGATATAATGACTACACCTCCCTAAGTACTTTAATACATATAATTGACCGTTCAAAGCCTCACATTTATGTCAAACTATGACTCCACCTTTACATCAATATACGTCAACTCCCAACTTCTTTAAGCACAAATACATCAAGAGTTACCACTATCAAATAATATTTGCACAACAATGCAACTATATTTTTTTTTTTTCAAATCACGGGGCTATTATTTTTTTTTTCTTCAAAACAGTGCACCTTTATCCTTAATTAATTAGTTAAACTCAAAAGCCAATCAACACCCCACACTTTAACTTTTACAAAGTTCATAACAAATTCAAGTGCTCGCAAGAGGTAAAATGGGCAAGACTTGTAATGTGGTTGCCAAAGAAACAGGATTACAGGCTCAAATGGGTTAACTAAAAGACATAATTACCTGGGTACAACATATAACTGGCTCAACAAAGAAATGCCTATATCACTTCCAAGACTGAATAAAACTACTATTTCGCTTTGCAAACACACGGGGCAAGTTCTAGACATCAAATTCAATGCACAGAATACACAAAACGTCACACACGCATAACACATAACTCACTCAGGATCGGACTCATCAAGACACTCTAATCAAAGCAGTTAAGCAAAGTCAAGATCATACAATTTAAGGTGCTTATACAAGAGTCACTAACTGAGCCTAAGCGTCACAACTAAAGCATTTACTATTCTCAAGGCATAATACAGTCAAAAGATATTACTTTCAATTCAAATCACTGCACAAGGTTTCCTACTCCTAAAAAAATAAAAAACTAACTACACCCTGTTTAAACAAAACCCTTGAAAAAGAACCGCGACACAAAGAAAAACTAAGGGGAAATTATTATACTACCTAAAGAAAATATTAATTTTTTTTACTTTAAAAATTTCAATTAAAAGAAATGAAAACACACACAAGAAACAAAAACAAACAGTTATTTACATATTTACATCCCACCCCATACTTTAAATTGTGGCATGTCCCCATGACACACATAAATAAAAAGCAAGAGGTAAAGAAAACTCCTCTAGACTTTTTCCGTTTCCGAGAACTTGTGAACTCCACCCCTAATTCTGAATTTATTTTTCGTTTTCACTCCTTGAGATTCTTTATGGAGATCATCAGGCCAAAGTCCTTTTGAGATATTTGAAAGACCCGCTCTTTTCTTTCTTTCTTGGCCTCATTTTGAGCGATAAATTGTTCTTGTAGGGTTATCCTCAACTTGTTTCTGCATTCATTCACAAGATCAATCCCTGCATATTCCTGTAAATTTCCAAAAATAAAATCCACATGATCAAGGTTAGAATAAGAAAATGAAAAAGAAAGGTCATGTGAGTATTCCTCTGGTAAGTCGAAGACCATTTGTTCCTCATTCTCTTCTACTAAAAATTGTAAATGTGGATAGGTGGATGGGGGTTTAAACTCTTCTTCTATTTCTTGATAATCAACCAAAGCCTCATTTTGAATCATCTCAGTTGAAACAGAGTCCTTTTGTATAGTAGAAAACTCTCTATGTAGATGTTCATCATCTCGGGTAGACTCATTTTCATACGGTATCTCTTCCATATATTCACCATCACAATGCAACGAGCTAAGTCTATTTACTAATTGATTTGCTTGTATTGTTAGGTTGTTAGTGGCTTCATCATCTTGTATAAATTTCTCTTCCGCCTTATTTATGAACTTATACATAAGCTCTTCTAAACTAGTATTCTCCTCTTGAGGTAGTTGTCTCACTTCGTTTTCATTCCAGTCATAATAAGGGTATTCATCACAACAAGAGTAAGAATTGTACCCATATGAATCCTCATACCTATACGGACTAGAAACAAAGTGAGAGTGTTCAAAATATGAACCATAAGAAGAATACCTACCTTCTTGACAATCAACCCATAGATGATTTCCACCGCATTTAAAACACATAGCAGACCGCTGACAGTGTTCAACTGCTAACTCTTCGACCCTTTTCTTAGGCTGATTGTATGAAGAATACCTACCTGCTTGACAATCAACCCATAGATAATTTTTACCACATTTAAAACACATAGTAGACCGCTGACAGTGTTCAACTGCAAACTCTTCAACCGTTTTCTTAGGCTGGTTGTACTTTCACATCATTTAGAGTTCAATAACAAGAATATGCTCTTTAAGGTTTCTTCAAAATCTTGAAGAGAAGTTAACATAACAAAATTTAAAAATAATAAAAAAAATTAAAAGCTAATTCCTGAATTAGCACTATAAACTATTTCAAATACTATTGATTGCCAATCCCCGGCAACTGCACCATTTGACGAGCACAAAATACACGCTTAAATTGTGCTCGCTAGTCAAAGATAGTATAGTATGATATCATCTCCACGGGGATTGGATTTAAACAGTATTCTCGTAGTTTGTAGCTAGATTGCTATCGAGGAGGATCAACAATGGGGTTTTATATAATTAATAATCTAAAATCTGCAGCTATTGACTAATGACAATCGCAACAAAGGTAAGCAAGGAAGTTATCAATGGGAAAAAATATAGGTTGATAGGATAGGTGCAAGATAATTGTTCGGTGTAACTCTAGATAATTCACTTCTAATGTTCAAGTGACTCTCTCGAATTCACTTAATTTTCAGTATAATTGTTTAATAGAAACTCCTCTCTCGATTAAGTCTCAATCTGTAACGATCCGACATGTCATTTTTGCTTTCTAGAACCTCGTTTCCCTAAATAAGACTTCCCATACATTCTTTTACTGTTTTATGACTTACGGGGATGGTTGGTTCTGGATTTGAAAGGGTTCGGGTTGAAATCGGAACACTTGGTTCCTTAAGTTGGCCTTAGCTAAGTATGACTTCGGTCAACACTTTTAGTAAACAGTCCCAGAATCGAGATTTGACGGTTTTAATAGGTTCGTATGATGATTTTGTACTTGGGCGTATGTTCGGATCGGGTTTTGGATGATCCAAGAGCGTCTTGACGCCTAATAGTGAAAGTTGATTCTTTGAAGGTTTTAGAAGTTCTTTAAATTTGATTTAGAGTAGGTTTTGCTGATATTGAGGCCCAAATGGAATTCTGAGACCGAGAATAGTTCTGTAATGTCATTTAAGACTTGCACACAAAATTTGGTGTCATTACGAGTAGTTTAAGTATGTATCGGCGCATTTGGGAATAAACTGAAGAACTTGAAGTTCATAAGTTTGAGTCAATTGGTTTTGGGGTGTGATTCTTAGTTTTAATGTTGTTTTGGGCGTTTCGAGAGTTCGAGCAAGTCCGTTTTATGATTCCAAACTTGTTGGTATGTTCGGGCGAGGCCCTAGGGGCCCCGAGTGTCAATCGGACGAGGCACAGACCAAATTGGAAATTGGGAGCCAAAGATGAAGCTCCCAACTACTGTCATAATCGCACTTGCGCTTGGCTAGCCGGAGGTGCGAGCCCCATGATCGCAGAAGCATCCCAGCATAGGCTGCCCAGCTATCGCAGAAGCGGAAGAAGGACCGCACCTGCTAAAGCGCAGGTACGAAGGCAGGCATGGCAGGAGCGGGTAGTGTCGCAGGTGCGCTTGGTTTGTCGCTGATGCATGGCTGCAGGTGTGATCACCTGGGCGCAGAAGCGAGATGAGGCATCCTGGACTTGGTTCGCACGTGCGCGAGTTTGTCCGCAGAAGCAGAATCACAGGTGCACCAATTGAACCGCAAGTGCGGAAATCGCTGAAGGCAGTGATGTTTTAAATCGGGGTTTGAGCATTTTGCTTATTTCTTACACTTCTTGGGGGAGATTTTGGAGCTGGTTAGAGAGAGGATTTTCATCAACTAATTGAGGTAAGTAATTCCTATCAAATGTGAGTTAAATACATAGTTTATGGATGGATTAAAATATGTACATTAGTGAAAATCTTGGAGTTTAGGTAAAAACCTAGGTTTTTGATAAAAATGAGATTTAACCACGAAATTTATTATGGAATTTAGTAAAAATCATATATATGAGTTCATGAGGTTATGGGTAACATATTTATTCAAATATTTTCGGAATCCGGGCACGTGGGGGTGAATTTCAGGAATTTTGCAAATAGGCTTGGGAAATCACTTTGATAGTAGGGTTATGAACTTTTAAGCATGTATTAATTATTTTTAATAATATTTGACTAGTTGCGAGTCATTTGGCGCCAAATTGAGGGTTTGGGCATAATCTTGGACTGGAAAGTAGGTCTTGAGACGAGGTAAGTCTCTTTTCTAACCTTGTAAGAGGGAATTTACCCCATAGGTGAACTTAATTAATATGTGTTGTTATCTGTTGGGCTACGTACGTACGGGGTGACGAGAATCCGTATGTAGCTACTATTCCTGCTTATGTCCGGGTAGTTTAGGTTTACACCATGCTTTGTGGACACCGTCATCTGATTTTAGATTGTTAATTGTATCGTTAAGATTCCAAAGGCTCCAAGTTAAATTTCTTTATTTTGAAAAGCATTGAGGGATGCTATGATTAACTTGATAAATTATATTTAACTGCATCGCAAGTATATTCCGCAAGCGGGGTGACTTTTCCACTACTCTCATGGGAGCGGGCCGTTCGCCTCGGCAGGTTAATAGATGCATCTATGATTCGGGTCGTTCGACCCTAGGCAGTGCACAATATATTTATATGTATATTTGGATCGGGTCGTACGTCCTCGGCATAATTCGTGCGTA
>AWOL01S0088325.1:0-27202 GCA_000715115.1 Nicotiana otophora | reverse complement strand
ACGTATAGATCATATGGGCATTCTATTTTGAAAGAGGATTTCTAGCTATACATACTAGTGCTATTCGACAGTACTAACGTCCCTTTTGCCGGGGGCGCTGCATCTTTAATGGATGCAGGTAGTTCTACAGTATGTGGAATTGATGAGTGATAGCATTACACTCTTTTCAGCTGATTTGGTGAGTCCCACTTCATTTCGGGGTCATGTATCTTTTGTTTCTCATGTACTTTGTGGTTGAGGTATAGCCGGGGCCTTGTTGCCGGCATTTTCATATTACTTTTCAGTTGTACTTAGAGGATCTGTAGACAGGTTGTGTGTGGTATTTTATGTTGGGAATTGGATTAGAACAGTTGGTATTTGGCAACATATTTTTCATTAAATCTATAAACTCGTACTATTTTGGAAATATGGAATGATGCTGTTAATGGGAATGAAATGACAGCAGTTAATGAAATCTCTTCAGTATTTGATTAACAGAGTACATCTCCTCTTTATTCACGGATGAATTTGGATAGAATGAAATCTAACAGGTTTGCTCAGTCGGGTTCACTCGGTTGAGCGCCAGTCGCGCTCCTCGATTTTGGGGCGTCACATGATATGTGGATTGATTCAACACAAGTAATCAAGAATGCTAGATAAACGAATTAAAGATAAAATGAATAATCAAACTAGTTGTGAAGTTAAGGCCGGGCTCGGATTTATGTCGAACAATAGTTTTGTCCTTGACCTAACCATCGATTCTAAGCTAAATATATATGAAGAACTATGGTTAGAATAAGAACTTTTTAATAGCTAGAATGCAGAGAAATAAATTTGTATTACCTTGAAATGCGTGTTACAATATGTCTATTGAATAAAAAACTTCCTTTTTATATAGTATGAGAGTTTCATCCATAGTACAATTCTAAAAAAGTTAAAAATCCTTCTTTCTCGTCAATTACTGATACACTACCGATATCGGGCGAGATCTGTGCCATGATATCCGGTTCTGTGCGGATATCCTGACCTTCTGTTAGTCGTGTGCAACCATTTGTAGTGCTTTCCGAGGTTTTGGAGCTTGTTCCAGGTTTGGGGAGTGTTGTCTTATCAGGCCGGGTGGCGAGTACCCCGTTCCATCCTCGATTCAAAGAGTTCTCAAATTCGGTCTCTATCTCATACATTCATATTTCTTACTTCGTTTGACTTATCGAGAAGTCGGGGTGTGCACTAACTCCGAGTTCACCTGTATACAGATAGTCCCCTCATTTCTCTGAGAGTAGGTTCGCCGAAAGGATGGGAAACTATAGATGAACCCCGGTTCCTTCCTTTGTACGTTACAAACGAGATGATGAATAAGCCGAAACATCCCATCAGTCGCGTCGTTTTGACTTCGGACACGTGTCGATCATCGGCTGGTCGCCTCCGAATGTGAAACGTCGCGTATTGATTATATTTTCTCCTATAAAAGCTTCGACCTTTTGTACTTCTTCTACTTTCCGATCCTAGTTTTTACCTTCGAATTTTCTAGCGGCTATCAACTCTTTCAAATCTTCATATCTTTATCTTTGATCTTCAAATCTTCATAATTGTTCTTAGGTTTCTACCCAAACCTTCATCATACCTTCAAACTTCATACTCTTTTCTTCAATGTTCATACTTGTTCCTTCAAACCTTCATACCTTTCCTTCAAATCTTCATACTTTCTAGATCACGATGGCTAAGACTTCCAAATCAGTCCCTCAGCAGGCTGTCTCTTTATTTCCCACCCGGCCACAGATGTCAAGGTAGCTGTTCTCGAGGTGGCTGCTCTCAAGGCGGTTGGTCCCGAGGTGGCTGCTCCCGAAGCGGGCCCAGATCCCCCATGAAAAGCTTTATACCCAGGGATTGTTCAATCGGGGACGACTTCAAGGTCGAGAAGGCCTCAGCCAAACAAGACCGAGGTGAAAGAGCATGGAGATACATGTGCTCCATTACCGAAGATACTCTTCCCATAGTCCGAGAGGATTGCAAATGGGAAGGCAAGGACGTGGTAGTCCCCGGGCCTAAGGGCGATTTTACTACCCATGTGGCGGGGTATTTAAGTGTTTACACTTACCCCTTAATGTTGGGCCAGGTAGACCCAGTAGTTCTGGCCTTTTGCAAGAGATACAAAGTGTGCCTTGGGCAAATGCACCCGTCTCTTTGGAAGATCGTGATCCTCATACGTTATTTAGTGAACAACACTGAATCTCCTCGGTTCACCCTCGACCACCTACTATGTCTGTACAGTCCCCGAATTGTCCAAGGGGGACTAATCAAGTTCATTCACCGGGCCATCAAGGCTCCCTTTTCGAGCATTGATGAGGATCGCGACAGAGGCTGGCAGAGGCGCTTTGTTCGGGTAAAAACTAAAGATTTGATCCCTCCCGAGTTCTTGCCATTTTTCGAAAAGTGAAATCCTTCTCGCAAGTGTAGTCTTTCCTTAAGTGTCAATTCTCCTTTATTTCCTTTCTCACCATCAGTATTTGTGGTCGTGCAGCTGTTGCCCGGGTTCCCAATATGGTCGCCCAACTCAAGGAGTGGATCAAAGGAATCTGCAAGTAGATGTAATACTTCGAGCGTGCGTGGCGCAAACCTTTGAAGGGCTGATGGGAGGCATGTTCTCATGGTAAGGATCTCCTCTTAATAGTTATTACTATGCCCCAAACTTACATAATGCTGACCTTTTCTCTTTCCTTCACAAGTTTTCCTAAGACCACCGAACTTAGGCCGCTGGAAAGGGATGAGGATGCGTCCTTATCCGTTGATCCCTCTATGCCGGGATAGCCTGGGGCTTCCGCAGGGGAGAAGAAGAGAAAAAGAATGTCCTCGGGCTCCCGGGTCCTGAGGTGAAGCCCAAAAAGAGGGCGGCTTCCCAGACTCGTAAGCCTAAGAAGAATACTAAGTCCCGGGTGTTGGACTTTGACTCGCTTCGCCGGCTCATGGACGAGTGTTAAGAAGATGACATCTTTTTCACTCACGAATCAACCCCTGATGGGGAGCAGGCGGCAACCGAGGAAAGAAGACACGAGTCTGATCCCGTCCCGACTCAAGAGGCCAAAGTGGAGACGGGGGTTGTAACCTCCCGAGAAGCCGTTTATGTTCCGAAGGAGGCGACCAGTGTGATAGACATCATCGAGACACCCTCCTATACTGAGTCCATGCTTGAAGAGGCACAAGCGGGCAAGGAAAAGTCAAGCGAAGGGTTTCACGGTGCAGACGACGCTCTCCACTCCTTCTTTGATGGCGTGGACATGTCCACTTTGGAAGATTTTTTCGGGATAGGCGACCTAGAGATCCCGAAGAAGGATGTATCCTCTGAAGCTTGGCCGCAAAAGAACAGTCATTCTTATAGTCCCAGAGGATGCTCGGGTTCTATCTGCTCCAGTAGGCATATCCAGATACCTCTGATGCCGGGTGACCGAGGAGGACCTGGCAAAGATGAACGAGGTGGTCGCCGAGTCTCTCCAACAAGGCACAACAGGCGCTGAACCGGGTAAGGCATCAAAAGTTTTACATTCCCTTGTGAATTCCACTTAGGTTTCGATATCTCTTACTATTTTTGTTGTTTTGCAGGCCTCGGTGCTTCACCATGAGAGCTTCCTCTACTACCGCTTTGAAATCAACCATCTCGAGTTCGAGCTCAAGGAGCAGGTTCGGAAGAAGGACATGCATATTCTCAGTGAGTAACAGGACAGGGCCATCAAGGACCTTCAAGCCGATCTGGACAGGGCTCAGAAAGAAGCTTCGACCCTAAAGTGGGAACATGCCGACCTAGTCGAAGAGGTAAAGTTATTTGAAGCTAAGCACAAGAAGCTAGTCGTGGTGACTAACAACACAACCTCGCAGGTCAAACAGAAGATCGACCTGATCGACCAACTCCAAGCCGAGATGAACGAGGTCTAGGCCAAGGCAAACGGGTGGAAAAGCAAAATGGACCTGCTGGCTTCGGAGAAGGAAACTGATAAGGCAGAGTTAGCATCGGTTGAGAACCGAATCTGGGTGGCGAAGAACAAAGCTGACAAATGGTCTCAGCTAAATGATGATCTCTAAGCATAGCTGAGCTCGGTCGTCGCAGAGCGGGATGCCTTCGGCAGAGAATATGAGGCAATGAAGTACAAATTGGACACAACCTCCGCCGATGTCGAAGAAATGGTGGCCCAATACAAGGCCGATATGGAGGTAGCCGAGACCCGCCTAAAGACAAAGCTAAGTATGTGAAGCGTCTGTCCCGAAGAGAGACCCTCGAAGAGATCCACGTCTGCGGTTTCGACCTGTCGACTGAGATTCAGGAAGCAAAAAGACTCGAGGCCAAGCCAAAGGATCTCAACGAGCCCGAAGGTGTTGAAGGCTCCAAGGGCTACGAGGGCTCCGACGGTTCCGGCGATGAGTTGGGTCCCGATGAAGACCAGGCGTAAATACCTTAGTACTTTTTTAGTTTTTGTTTCATGTATTTATATATATATATATATATATATATATATATATATATAAAAAATTGGGCCTTTGTAAATATATTTATAAATATATATATGAAAATTTTCCTTTCTGGCAATATCGTATCTTTACTTTCCCAACATCTTTTCATAATTTCTATTTATGTAATGTTTCTAATGCCTTAGCATAGAATCAAATATAGTTATAGGGAGTTCCTTGTTCAGAGGTGCGAACATGGCCCGACCTCGATACAACTTTGTTTATTTAAGGCTTTGAAAACTCGGTGTGACCGGAAGTTTTTTCAAGATGCTTAAGATATTTTAGACGATGCCTTTGCCGTGGGTAACCTTTTAGCAGGTTTCGAGTTTTTATAAAGGCCTTACTTTCTGATTACGAGTTTCGGACATCTCCGAGCTATTTTTAGGGTGGCCGTAGCCTTTTGTATTTGGGCACTGTCTAATAGGTTTGCTGCCTCCGAGATTTGTTAGCTCGGGTTGTCTAAAATGTCTTCGAACGACAGTCCCTGAGTAGGGCTAGTCCTTGGGATCGATAGTCCCCAAGTAGGGGTAGCCCTTGGGCTCGATAGTCTCCGAGTAGAGGTAGCCCCTGGGCTCTTAGGATCCGGAATTTAAGAGGCAAGAAAATGCGTAATAGCAAGGTAAAACATTCTTTCATTTCTCAGTGTGTAAAGTACATGATCGAAAGCACATAGAAACTTGTATCATGGCTAGAGTGGACTATGTGAGCACGTTTTATACGACCATTTGACCCTTACACTGAATCCTAACCACCAAGCCTTAGATTCTAGCATACAAAGTTTTTCTTTTTTCCTTGCTAAAAACCTTAATCCTTAATTCGAGGGTAATGGCAGCTAGTATTCGAGGTCGAGTTTGAGAGGGTTCAGATATTGTTGACATGAAATGAACAATCATTGACTCCGGTATGAAAACGATCTTCGAATCAAAGTTAGTACGTTTTACTGTTGCCTTGTTAAAAATGTTGTCGAAAAACCCATTTTGGGACAAAACCGGTTCAACGAAGAAAGAGTACAATGCGTGCTTTCAGACCTAACAGCCATATCCATCCTTGGCCATTGCCTGCAAGTGTTAGTCCGATTCATAACATGATTAAATAGCAATTGAGATTGTACCTTAGCAGTAGTACCGCTTTAAGTGTGTCACATTCCAGTTGTTCGGTAGTTGCACATCATTTCCTGCTTCGAGTTTGTATAAGTCTTTGCCGGTAATTCCGATGACTCAATGTGGTCCTTCCCAATTCAGTCCCATCTTCCCCTCATTCGGGTTTCGAGTGTGTAATGTTACTTTCCTCAACACCAAGTCCCCAATCTTGAAGTGTCGGAGGTTGCCTCTTCGATTGTAGTATCTTTCTATCCACTGTTTCTGGGCGGCCAACTGGATTACGGCGGCCTCGCGCCTTTATCCAATAGTTCCAGGCTCGTGATCATGGCCTCGCCATTTGACTCTTCGGTCGCATATTGGAACCATAGGCTCGGTTCTCCCACTTCGATTGGTATTAAGGCTTTCGCCCTGTAGACCAACAAAAATAGTGTGGCCACAGTACTAGACTTCGATGTTCTACGATATTCCCACAGGACTTCGGGAAGGATTTCCTTCCATTTCCCTTTGGCATCGGTCAACCTATTTTTTAGGTTTTGAAGTATGGTCTTGTTTGTTGATTCTGCATGTCTGATCCCACTAGGATGGTAAGGTGTTGATAGTATCTTCTTGTGATCTTCGAAAAAATTTATTTACCTTGTTGCCGATGAATTATTTCCCATTATCGCACACGACCTCGACCGGTATCCCATATCGACATATTATGTGGTCCCAGATGAAGTCAATGACTTCTTTCTCCCTGACCTTTTTGAATTCTTGAGCCTCGACCCATTTGGAAAAATAATCGGTCATGAATAGTTTGAATTGAGCCTTACCGGGTGCCCACGGTAGGGGACCGATGATGTTCATTCCCCACTTCATAAATGGCCACGGGGACAGGACCGAATGGAGCAGCTCTCCCGGTTGATGGATCATCAGTGTGTGTCTCTAGCAGTCATCGCATTTTTGTACGAAGTACTCGCATCTTTCTCAATTTCAGTCCAATAATAGACGGTCCTGTTTAATTTCCGCACAAAAGATTCTGCCCTCGAATGGTTTCCGCAAGTTCCTTCATGAACTTCTCTCAAGGCGTACTCGATATCTCCCTGTCCCAAGCATCTTGCTAGCGGGCCATCAATCGTTCTCCTGAACAATTCCCCTTCAACCAAGCTAAATCTGGCAACCTTGGTACGCTGGGCTCTCGATTCTATGAGATCTGAGGGCAATTTCCCAATCTTCAAGTAGTCTATGTACTTCTTTCTCCAATCCCAGGTTAAACTTGTCGAGTTTACTTTGGTGTGGACTTGTTCTATCACTAACTTCATGAGCTGTACAACTGATCCCGAACTGAATTCATCATCATCAACCGATGGCCCCAAGTTAGCCAGAGCATTGGCCTCAAAGTTCTGATCTCGGGGCACGTGTTGTAGGGTTTATTCCTTGAATTTATGCAGTGTTACCTGTAACTTGTCTAAATACCTTCACATTCGTTCCTCTTTTACTTCGATCGTCCCATTGATTTTATTTACCACGAGGAGGGAATCACACTTAGCTTCAATCACCTCGTCCTTAAGGCTTTTAGCGAATTTGAGACCTGCAATCATGCACTCATACTCGGTCTCATTGTTAGTCAATTTCACAGTTCTAATAGGTTGTCGAACTACATTCCCCGTAGGTGGTTTCAGCATGATGCCAAGCCCGGACCTCTTTGCATTCCAGGAACCGTCCGTAAAAAGGGTACAAATTCTCGAGGTAGTCCCCGAGATCAGCAATAATTCCCTTTCGACTTCGGGAACTAAGGCCGGCGTAAAGTAGGCCATGAAGTGTGCCACAATTTGAGATTTTATGGCGGTTCGGGGTCAATACTCAATTTCGTACTAGCTGATTTTGATGTCCCATTTGGCCAACCAGTTCGAGGGCTCAGGTTTGTGCATGATGTTCCTCAGTGGGTAAATGGTTACGACACATATGGGGTGGCATTGAAAGTACGGTTTTAACTTTCTGGAGGCGCTTAGCAAAGCTAGCGCCATTATTTCCAGGTGAGGATGCCTTGTTTCGGCCTCGCCTAGAGTTCTACTGATAGAGTAAATAGGAAATTGCATACCTTCCTCTTCCTAAACCAAGACTCCACTTACCGCCACCTCGGAAACCATAAAGTAAAGGTACAACTGTTCATCCGCCTTCGGAGTGTTGAGCAAGGGCGGACTCGAAAGGTACCTCTTTTGTTCTTTCAAAGCTTGTTGGCATTCCGGAGTCAAAGAAAAGTTATTCTTCTTCTACAACAGTGAGAAGAACCAATGGCTTTTGTCTACGGACCTAGATATGAACCGGCCCAGGGTGGCTATATGCCCGGTCAGCCTCTGAATGGCATTAATATTGTCCACCACAGTGATGTCTTCTATGGCTTTGATTTTGTCGGGATTGGTCTCAATCCCTCGATTGGATAACATGAAGGCATGAACCTGAAGAATTTTCTGGATCCGATCCCAAATGCGCACTTTTCCGGGTTCAGCTTCATATTGTATTTATTCAATATGTCAAAGGTTTCCTGTAAATGTTTCAAATGGTCCTTTGCTCGCAGGGCCTTGACTAACATGTCGTCAATATAAACCTCTATTGATTTTCCTATCTGTTTTTCAAACGTCTGGTTTACTAGGCATTGATAGGTAGCATCGACGTTCTTTAATCCGAATGGCATTACGTTATAACAATAAGTGCCGAATTTAGTGATAAAGGAAGTCTTTTCTGGATCACCCGGGTCCATCCGAATTTGATTGTACCCGGAATATGTATTGAGAAAACTGAGTATCTCGTGCCCGGCCATCGCATCAATCATCCGATCGATGTTAGGTAAAGGAAAAGAAACCTTAGGACATGCCTTGTTCAGATCTTTATAATCCACACACATTCTTAGCTTATTTCTTTTCTTAGGTACTACCACTATGTTAGCTAACTAGTCCGGGTATTTAACTTCCCGAGTGGATCCTATTTTAAGGAGTTTAGATACCTCGTCCTTGATGAATGTATGCTTGACCTCAAATTGCGGTCTATTTTTCTGCTTAATCGGATGGAACTTTAGGTCCAAACTCAGCTTATGAGTGGTTACCTCCGGCGCGATCCCTGTCATGTCAAGATGGGACCAAGTGAAACAATCTATATTAGCTACAAGAAATTCAATGAGTTTTTTTCGGAGCTCGGGAGTTAACCCTGTGCCCAGGTATACCTTCCGATCAGATAAGTGTTCGATCAATATGACTTGCTCTAGCTCCTCAACCATCGATTTGGTGGCATCCGAATCATCAGGAGCTATGAACGATCTAGGAACTCCGTAATCATCCTCCTCGTCTACTCCTCGCTCTTCCGATTCGGTCGGGACTAGTATTGGTGATTGCTATTTAATTTCTTCCTTCATGGACGGCTCCGTGTTTTTTGATGTCGAGACCATAGACATTGGGATCACCTCATCGACTGCAAACATTTCCTTTACGGCCGGATGCTCTCCGTAGACCGTCTTGATTCCTCCCGACGTAGGAAAATTCAGTGCCTGGTGTAATGTTAAGGGTACCTGCCTTATGTTATGAACTCATGGCCTCCCGAATAGGGCATTGTACCTCATGTCCCCTTCGATCACGTAGAACTTTATATCTTGGATCATCCCGACAGTGTTCACTGTCAGGGTTATTTCTCCTTTAGTAGTTTCGCATGCCATGTTAAATCCGTTCAATACCGGACCACCGGTACTATTTGGTCTTATAACCCCAGTTGCTCTAAGACCCTCGATCCGATGATGTTAGTCGAGCTACCCGGATCAATCAACACATGTTTAACTCAAGACTTATTGATAAATACGTATATTACCAGTGCATCATTATGAGGTTGTATGATGCCCTTGACATCCTCGTCACTGAACGAAATGGTTCCCTCTGGGACGTAATCTCGGGTGCACTTTTCCCTCATGATGGATACTTTAGTGCACTTTATCATTGGCCCCTGGGGGACATCGACCCCTCCAATGATCATGTTGATGACGTGCTGAGGTTATTCTTGTTTGGTCTGTTTGTTGGAGTCCCTATTCCTGAAGTGGTTTTTGGCTCGATCACTCAGAAACTCTCGGAGGTGCCCGTTATTAAACAAATGGGCAACTTCTTCTCTCAATTATCGGCAGTCCTCGGTCCTATGGCCATTATTTTCATGATACTTACACATCAGGTTAGGATCACTCTGGGTAGGGTCGAACTGCAATGGTTGAGGCCACTTGGTTTCCTTGATGTGCCCAATGGCTGATACAATGCTGGCTGCATCAACGTTGAAGTTATACTCTAATAATCTTGGTTCTTCACTTTCCCTGAATGGCTTGTCGAAACCATTGTTTTATCAAACCTAGGCTATTGGGTCCTCGATCACTTCTCTTTTCATTCCTTGTAGAGTTGCACCCAGACCCATTTCCCCTTCGATCTATGCTATATGGTTGGTACCGCTCTTGGACCGTCCTTGATTCATGATCGACGACTCTCTTATACATGTCATTTGTTCTGATGGGATAAATGGACCCAGAAAGGGCCCCGAGTTGGTCGTCCTCGACTCTGCGTTTTGACTGGTACCTATTGTGGACGTCGACCCAAGTTACCGCTGGGTACTCTACCAAATTTTGTTTTAACTGTAGCAAAGCCAGGGAGCTTCGTGGGTTATGTCCCTGTGTGAATTCCTGAATGGCCCAATCATCCGCAATCGAAGGCAAGTCCATCTGTTTTATTTGAAGCCTTGACACGAGCTCCAAGAGCATCTCGTTGTCTCTTTGCTTAAACTTGAAAAGGTTTGATTTTTCTGGTCTCTACCTTGATGGCCCTGGCATGAGCCTTCACAAAAGCATCTGCGAGCATAGCGAACGAGTCAATAGAATTTGGGGTAAGTTGCGGTACCATAACATTGCCCCTTTTGAAAGAGTTTCCCTGAACTTCTTTAATAACAGTGACTCGATTTCATCATCTTCCAAATCGTTGCTTTTGATGGCGCATGTGTAGGAGGTCACATGCTTATTCGGATCCGTGATTCCGTTATATTTTGGAATATGAGGCATACGAAACCTCTTCGGGGTTGTCTTTGGTGCCGCGCTCGGAGAGAAAGGCGTTTGGACAAATTTCTTGGAATCTGGACCTTTCAATATCGGGGGTGCTCCTAGGATTTGATCGACCCTGTAATTATATGTATCCACCTTCTTTTCACCTAATTCCACCTGTTGTTTTATGCTTCAAGCATTTTAATTACTCCGGGACTGACACCGGACTCAGCTTCACCCGGTCTTTCGGTGATCTGCTCATTTCTTTGGGTGTTTTCCCGGGATAGCTCGGGCACAACTCTGTTTGGGGCACGACTTTGATTTTGTAGTTGCAATCTCGCTGCATTTTGAGCCTGCAACATTTCGAAGATCAATCGTAAGCTGACCCCATCACCTTCTCCTTCGAGCGCTCCTTGAGCCGTTGATCATGCTCCTCTGCGAATTGTTGTTCTCGTGATCAGTATGCAGTTTGGCATCAATGGCCATCTTCGAGTTAGCATCGACCAGGCCTGCAACGGGGACTCTGTTGGGATCAGTAGGGGGCACCTCGTTGCTAGATAACAGATTGTTGTTTTCACCATGATGGCCAGACTCAGCCTCAACGTTCAAGTGAGCAGACTGAGAATTTGACATTTTTAAGCTGACCTGAAATTAAGACCTTAAAGAACAAGTGTAAAATAGAGTGCGTTATGGAGATTTGTATCAAACCACCACTATTATCCTTAGCCCCACTGTGGGCGCCAAACTGTTTACACTTAAAATGGATAACAATTAAATTTGTACGCGATTTTAAGGATATGTGGATTGATTCAACACAGGTAATCAAAAATATTAGATAAGCGAATTAAAGATAAAATGAATAACCAAACCAGTTCTGACGTTAAGGTCGNTTTTATCAAACCTAGGCTATTGGGTCCTCGATCACTTCTCTTTTCATTCCTTGTAGAGTTGCACCCAGACCCATTTCCCCTTCGATCTATGCTATATGGTTGGTACCGCTCTTGGACCGTCCTTGATTCATGATCGACGACTCTCTTATACATGTCATTTGTTCTGATGGGATAAATGGACCCAGAAAGGGCCCCGAGTTGGTCGTCCTCGACTCTGCGTTTTGACTGGTACCTATTGTGGACGTCGACCCAAGTTACCGCTGGGTACTCTACCAAATTTTGTTTTAACTGTAGCAAAGCCAGGGAGCTTCGTGGGTTATGTCCCTGTGTGAATTCCTGAATGGCCCAATCATCCGCAATCGAAGGCAAGTCCATCTGTTTTATTTGAAGCCTTGACACGAGCTCCAAGAGCATCTCGTTGTCTCTTTGCTTAAACTTGAAAAGGTTTGATTTTTCTGGTCTCTACCTTGATGGCCCTGGCATGAGCCTTCACAAAAGCATCTGCGAGCATAGCGAACGAGTCAATAGAATTTGGGGTAAGTTGCGGTACCATAACATTGCCCCTTTTGAAAGAGTTTCCCTGAACTTCTTTAATAACAGTGACTCGATTTCATCATCTTCCAAATCGTTGCTTTTGATGGCGCATGTGTAGGAGGTCACATGCTTATTCGGATCCGTGATTCCGTTATATTTTGGAATATGAGGCATACGAAACCTCTTCGGGGTTGTCTTTGGTGCCGCGCTCGGAGAGAAAGGCGTTTGGACAAATTTCTTGGAATCTGGACCTTTCAATATCGGGGGTGCTCCTAGGATTTGATCGACCCTGTAATTATATGTATCCACCTTCTTTTCACCTAATTCCACCTGTTGTTTTATGCTTCAAGCATTTTAATTACTCCGGGACTGACACCGGACTCAGCTTCACCCGGTCTTTCGGTGATCTGCTCATTTCTTTGGGTGTTTTCCCGGGATAGCTCGGGCACAACTCTGTTTGGGGCACGACTTTGATTTTGTAGTTGCAATCTCGCTGCATTTTGAGCCTGCAACATTTCGAAGATCAATCGTAAGCTGACCCCATCACCTTCTCCTTCGAGCGCTCCTTGAGCCGTTGATCATGCTCCTCTGCGAATTGTTGTTCTCGTGATCAGTATGCAGTTTGGCATCAATGGCCATCTTCGAGTTAGCATCGACCAGGCCTGCAACGGGGACTCTGTTGGGATCAGTAGGGGGCACCTCGTTGCTAGATAACAGATTGTTGTTTTCACCATGATGGCCAGACTCAGCCTCAACGTTCAAGTGAGCAGACTGAGAATTTGACATTTTTAAGCTGACCTGAAATTAAGACCTTAAAGAACAAGTGTAAAATAGAGTGCGTTATGGAGATTTGTATCAAACCACCACTATTATCCTTAGCCCCACGGTGGGCGCCAAACTGTTTACACTTAAAATGGATAACAATTAAATTTGTACGCGATTTTAAGGATATGTGGATTGATTCAACACAGGTAATCAAAAATATTAGATAAGCGAATTAAAGATAAAATGAATAACCAAACCAGTTCTGACGTTAAGGTCGGGCTCGAATTTAAGCCGAACAATAGTTTTGTCCTCGACGTGACCCTCGATTCGAAACCAAATGTATACGAAGAACTATGGTTAAAATAAGAACTTTTCAATAGCTAGAAAAAAGAGAAATAAGTTTGTATCTCTTTGAAATGCGTGATAGAATTTGTCTATTGAGTAAAAAACTTTCCCTTTATATAGTAGAAGAGTTTCATCTCTAGTATAATTCTAAAAAAGGTAAAAATTATCATTTCTCGTCAATTACTGATACACTACCGACATCGGGCGAGATCTGCGCCGTGATATACTTTTCGGTGCGGATATCACGACCCTCTATTAGTCGCGTGCAATCGTTTGTAGTGCTTTCCGAGGTCTTGGAGCTCGTTCCGGGTTTGGGGAGTGTTGTCTTGTCAGGCCCGGTGGGAGTACCCCGTTCCAGCCTCAATTCAAAGAGTTCTCAGATTCAGTCTCTATATCATACATTCATACTTCTTACTTCGTTTGACTTACCGGGAAGTCCGGCTGTGTGCTAACCCCGAGTTCACCCGTATACACTATGTAACTTTAATTTACTAAAGTTTGTTTATTTAAGTCCGTTACCAAATCTTATCATTTGTTAAATGCTCGTTGAAATGTTATTTTAGCTCTACTAATTATATATTATTATTTAGTCTTAAAAACAATTCATACTTCAAGAGTTGGCTATTAGATTGACTTTGTTTCTTCTCATTGTTATTTTATTTAACATCAGAAGATCTATTTCAAAAGGAAAAAGGGGAAAAATCAGGAATGATAAAAGAAAAAAGAAAGGAGGAAAGAAACAGATTTTTCCAGTTAATATAATGACCACAAACTTAAAATATTAAACATCCAAAATCTCTTTTTAGGGAAAAGTATAAGACGAAATGCTCCAACAGTCTGTATACTCGGTGGCAAATTTTCTTCACATGATTATCAACCTGTAACCGCCCCGTAACCGTTTTTAGTTTCTAACAGAATGTTTAAAATCTCCCCCGCACTTGCCTCGTACCTGCCCCACCCCGCATGATCGCAAACCCCCACCGACCCGCACCCGCACCGGCCCATTGCCTTACCTAAATTGGGAAGGGTTTCAGGAGCAGAGTTATAGTTCCCCTTTGCAGAAAATAATATATAGTTTTGGCTTAAACTCTATATTTATGATAAAAAATCTATTTAATATGTATAAATAATGTTTTTAGAACCTAATAAGCTGCTTTTTCTAAATTCAAAACACATGAACTCAAAATCTGTCTATGAAGAGTTTGATACAATTGGGACGATATTCTTTATGGATTTCGCTTTCATATTGCCCAAACCATGAGGCAGTTCACGGAAGTGTCCTACCCGTAATAATTAAAACTTGACTTTTGTCGTGTTCTCTCTGTTTCCACTGAAAAAGATTAATGGCAAAAGCATGCATTATCACAATAACCGTTTTTATTTGTAGGGTTTTTGTGTTTAAGATTGTGTTATATTATACTCAATAATAGATGAGGCAGTAATATATTCATCCATTACGAGAAAAGTTATTTTTCACATATGGGAGATCTCTATTCTCAAACTCGACCAAAATTAAGGAGATGAGAATTTGTTAGCATGTTAGAAAGAGAAGTGTGTTAGGTATAGTAATATTCTATTAAAGAAAGAGATCTGGCCTAGCACGACATTTGTACATTTAGATGCTACTACTGTACTATCAAAAGAATTAGCTGCTAAAGGTCTTAACATTATGGGTTTTAATTCTACTTCTTCGAAGTCCAAGAAGCATCAAAAGTAAAAGAAAAACTTTCTTAATACTCTTGTGATGAACAACTTCTCAAATATGGAGTAATCTTTCTTAGGGTAATTGGCGGATATTGTGATTTGTGGGGATTGTCAAGAGCTTGCAGAGTTATCAGTTGACCCAATTTTTAATAATAGTTGAGAGACGTTCTTCATAAGATCATTTATTCAAGGTATTCTTGCATATTTTCACAGCATATATCATTAGGTTGTTTAGCAAACTCTAATTCATTCGGAACAAGAATTTGAATCCTTGAGATAGCCTAATCATCTGTTGAAATCGAAAGAGTCAATAGAAGTTAAAAGTGAACATGGCACAAAGTTGCCCATAATAATAGTTGATCACATATCTTGTCAAAACCCTTATTTCTCACTTTGATATCCAATCGTTGCTACTTAGTCACTCAATTTCCATTATTCACTCGCAATCGATAATCTTAGTTTTTCTTCTTAGTTCGGTAATAACTCGAAATCAAAGGTTTATTTTTCTGATAGTGTTAAGTTGAAGATTTATTCCAACATTATTTAAACCAATCCCTGTGGAGACGATTTAATACTATACTATCTTTGACTAGCGAACCTATGCTTTATACACCGATTTTGCGCTCGTCAAATTTTGGCGCCATTGTCGGGGATTGGCGATTAATAGTGTTTAAAATAATTTTAGATGGTAATTCAGGAACTATTTTATTTTATTTTCTTTTTTTACGCTCTTCTTATCTGTGTGCAGGCAACAAGTTAAGTTCAGTGGTGTATGAATCGATCCTCCTCCAAGGAATTGATGCCATACAATTCGGAATTAGACAAGCACCTGCGGTATTTGACAAGGGAGAAAGAATCGAGTGGATCCTCTTTGGGTCAGACTTCGACTCAAAATATAATGGTGAACAACGAAAAGGAAGTGGACTTAGTTACAATAGACGCAACCCAACAACAGGTTGTATGGTTAGTAGCTGAAGTAGCCCTTAGAGTTGCGGATGAAACAGTTGAAGAGGGTCGAAGATTCAATCTTAACCGAACCCTGATTGAAGATGAGTTTGAAAATGCAACTCCCAGGCCTAGGAGATCTCTAGGATATTATGCCAGACCTTCCTACAACCATCGACAATCCAGCGTGAAACCCTCACCCATTGATGCTAACAATACAATCCCAAAATCAAACAAACTTTCCTATTGAATGATCCAGATAAAATATTCAGAGTCTATGTTGTTTCCTTGCCTTCTTCTCTCCAATGATTGCTCCAAAATCCGAGATACCTAGTTTTAGGACGAGCTAGGCTTCATATAGGTCAAAAGACTACCTCCAAATTTACAAAAATAGGTCTGACTAGAATTCTGGAGACGGGCGTGCGCGGCCGTGCACCTGGGAGTATGACCGTGCTCATGGCCGCGCATCTCAGGCAGACTTCTGTGGCACTTGTGCTCTCAGGTGCGCGTTTGGGGATTGCTCGTGCGCGGAAGCGCACGAGAATTTCTTCTTGCTCAACTTGTTTTCCTACCACTTAGTGCACTATTCGTCCATTGATCCCCTCTGTACCACCTGCGCTGAAAGGCAACACATTAGACCCAAGTCAGACCAAATCTCTATCGAATCAATCAAATCAAAGACACAAAGTGGGCATAAATATTGAGTAATTTTAAGCTCATCATCTGGTGAAGTGAACCTCGCTTCGCTGTCCGGGAGTTTTCTCTTCAGCTCGTTTTTCACCAATATTTCTCCTATTTGATCCTTTTCTGCATAAGTTTTTTCCTACACATAAGAAACACGTAATGAACATATTTTTCACTTCAAAAGCGATGTGAACTCCCGCAACTCATACAAGAAATAACACACAAACACACTCAAAATATGCACTTTTCATCCTTTATTATACAACCAAGTGAATTGAACAAACAATCTTCCAGTGAAATACTAATTTAATATAAAGTTTCTTGTATTTTTGTTTTTTTTTTTGGTTTAAACTCAAGCAAGGAGTCATTCAGACCATACAGATTAACTGCATATTCATAGGCAAACCCAATGAAGATCCCAACAACCATCTGATGGACTTCGATGAAATCATGAACATATTCCGCTATAATAGAGCATCACATGATGCTATCTACCTCAGAGCATTCCCTTTCTCACTTAAGGATGATGCAAAGTAGTGGTTAAGGAGTTTACCCATAGGGTCAATCCGTACTTGGGAGGATATGACTACCAAGTTCTTAGAAAAATATTTCTATGCTACTAAAACTTGAAAGATGAGGAAGGAGATTCACAATTTCAGCCAAGGAGAAGGGGAGACAGTGTTCGAGGCATAGTAAATATTTAAGGAGTTATTACGGAGGTGCCCTCATAACNATTTCAGCCAAGGAGAAGGGGAGACAGTGTTCGAGGCATAGTAAATATTTAAGGAGTTATTACGAAGGTTCCCTCATAATGGAATGGAGCAATGGATGCAACTCAAAAGATTTCCGGGACAGGTTAAATCCTTCATTAAGGAGATTGTTGAATAGTGTGGTTGCAGGTCCTTTGATGAATAAAACTTTAGAAGAGATTGCCATACTCCTGAATGAACTATCTAAAAACGCAGAACAATGGTCTATTGACCAAGGTGATCGAAGAAGATCAGTGGAGGTGCACCAAGTACAATCTTCTGTAGCAATGCAGGCCCAGGTTGCAGCTATGGCTAAGGACATCAAGCAATTGACAATAGCCCAGGTGCAAAATCAACCACATTGGGATGTGACATCTATGGAATGGGACACCCGACTCATGAGTGTCAAACCTCCACTGCAGAAGAAGAAATTAAGGCATTGAGGAATTTCAACATAGGCAACTACCAAGGAGGTAGCAATTTCAATTCTATGGAACAGAGACATCTGGGTTCTCATAGAGTTCTTCAAGTGGTAACTTGAACTCATGGCAGCAGCAAAATCCCAGAGCACCTGTGCAAGGACCTCCTGGCTTCCAAAAATAACAAAGGCAACAGTACCAGCCTCCACAGCCCAACAACTCAAGTTTAGAAGATCTAATGAAGGCATTCATAAACAAATCAGATGAGAAGCTTGAGATTCAGTGAACCGCTATCCGAGAGCACGGCAAAGCCATCCATAATCTAGAAAGACAAATGAAGCATATTGCATCATTATTATCAGAAAGGGCTCTGGGGACTTTGCTTTCCAACACTGAGAAGAATCTAAAAAAGATGATAAAGGCCGTGTCTCTCAGGAATGGAAAAACATTAGCAGATCCAATTGCAAAACCAAGGGTTGAAAGGGTGATCAAATCAGCCAAAATAGCAGAAGAGCAGAAAATTAGTGAGTCTTTGGCTACGGAGAACATTAGTAGCAAGGAGGTTGATAAGCAGAAGTTAAACAACGAAGTTGAAGAAAGAAAGCGCATGCCGGTGTTACCTTTTCCTAACAATATGAAGCGGGAGAAATTAGATAGATGCTTTGGAAAATTCTTGGAGATGCTGAAACAGTTGTATGTGAATATTTTGTTCACCGAGTTGCTCACCCAGATGCCTGCCTATGCCAAATTCCTGAAGAAAATCTTGTCAAGTAAAAGGAAGCTCGAAGAAAAAAAAGTGGTCAAACTCAATGCACACTCCAGTGCGATCCTACAAAATAATATTCCTAAAAAATGTGGGGATCTTGGTAGCTTCACTATACCCTGCTCGTTGGGGAGTGAAACTTTTGACAAGGCTTTGTTTGACTCATGTGCATCCATTAACTTGATGCCATTATCGGTTTTCAAGATATTGGAAGGAGAACCATGGGTTATCAAATCTGTGCCGGTATCTTTGCAACTGGCTGATCAGACCACTATCATACTAGAGGGTATAATCGAGGACATTCTGGTGAGGGTGGACAAGTTTGTCTTCCTGGTAGACTTTATTATAGTAGACATGGAAGTAAATAAGGAGGTACCTCTAATCTTGGGGTATTCCTTTACAGTGGTCGGGATATTTTTGACATATACGTGTCAACTCATGCTACGAGTGGGAAATGAAAAAGTGGTGTTTCAAATGAAGAGAATGATTAAATACCCGTGTGATGAGGCATCTGCATATGCTTGTTTCAAACAGGATGTGGTAGGAGAGTTAACTGAATAACACAAGCTGGACAAGCTGGTAGGTGATTTATTGGAAAGATGCATTAGTCAATCGAGTACAATAGAGGATGAAGACCCCGAAATCAAGAAAGAAGGCGAGGCACTGGAAGATGAAAACCAAGTGGTAGACGAAGAGGAATTTGAGAAAGAAAAGATCAAGCCAAAGCTGTAATTGAAAGTACTCCCAACACATTTAAAATATGTATTTTTGGAGACTAACAAATTTCCTGTGATTGTTTCTGCTGATTTGACAGGTGAACAGGAACACATGCTAGTGGAGTTACTGCGAAAGCATAAAAAAATAATCGGTTGGAGAATAGCCGATATTCAGGGAATTAGCCCTGCAATCTACATACACATGATCTTGTTGGAGGAAGGGAGAAAACCGATAGTGCAACCACATCGCAAATTGAATAAAAACCTAGAGGAGGTGGTACAGAAAGAGATATTCAAACTGCTAGATGTGGGTATAATATTTTCCATCTCCGACAGCCAATGAATTAGCCCTATATAGGTTATGCCGAAAAAAGGGGGCATAACAGTGGTGAAAAACGAGGACAACGAGCTAATTCCTACCAGAACTATCACTGGTTGGAGGATGTGCATAGGCTATCGAAGGCTGAACGATACAACGAGGAAGGATCACTTCCCTCTTCCCTTCATTGATCAGATGTTGGAGAAAGTGGCAGGGCTTGGATGTTACTGCTTTTTAGATGGTTATTTAGGGTACAATCGAATACCCATTGCTCTTGAAGATGTTGAGAAAACCACATTTACCCGCCCTTCCAGAATCTTTGCATACCGGAGGATGCCTTTCGAACTTTGCAATGCACCAACTACTTTTCAGAGGTACATGATGTCAATCGTTTCAGATTTGAATGGGAAGTGTCTGGAGGTGTTCATGGATGACTTTACTCTCTTTGGGGATGACTTCAAGGATTGTTTTAGGAATCTAGAACTTGTACTGAAATGATGTGAAGACACTCACCTAGTACTCAACTAGGAAAGGTATCACTTCATGGTTAAGCATGGATAGTCTTGGGCCACAAAGTCAACATCTGAAGTTATCGAGGTCGACAAAGCTAAGGTAGATATGACCGTTCAACTCCCACCACCAACTTCATTGAAGAGCATCAGAAGCTTTCTGGGGCATGAAGGGTTTTATAGAAGGTTCATCAAGATTTTTTCCAGCATCGCCTAGCCTTAGCAGCATTACTTGCCAAGGATAGGAAGTTTGTGTTTGATGTAGAGTGCCTCAGAGCATTCGAGCTGATCAAGGAAAAGCTAGTGAGTGCCCCCATAATGGTGACTCCCGACTGGAGCGAACCCTTTGAGATCATGTGCGATGCCAATGATGTAGCAGTGGGATCAGTGCTGGGGAAGAGAAGAGATAAAATATTCAGACATATTTACAATGCAAGCCGGACTTCGAATGATGCTCAGGTAAACTATGCTACCACAGAGAAGGAGTTCTTTGCAGTGGTATTCGATTTAGACAAGTTCAGATCCTATCTAGGGGGAAACAAGATGATAGTACATACTGATAACTCGACACTGAAATATTTGCTGAGCAAGAAAGAGTCAAAACCGCGTCTGATGCAGTGGGTATTATTGCTGCAGGAGTATGATCTTAAAATCAAAGACAGGACAAGCACAGAAAATCAAGTGGCTAACGACCTGTCGCGATTAGAGAAACCACCTGTTGAAGTGGTGGACATTCGGGAAGAGTTCCCGGATGAGCAGATTTTTTCCATTGCAGCGGTCTCCGATAGACCGCCATGGTATGCTAACATAGCCAACTCTTTAGCTAGTGTATGACTACCACATGACTTGACCTCCGAATAGAAGAGGAAGTTGCAAACTGAGGTAAAAAGCTACTTCTTGAATGACCCCTTTTTGTTTAAATTATATGCAGATGGCATGATTCGGAGATGCGTACCAGAAGGGGAAATGAGAAGTATATTGTCCCATTGTCATGATGGAGCAGTTGGAGGACACTATTAAGGAAATAGGACAGCAGCGAAGGTCTTGGAAGCCGGTTTTTACTGGTCGTCCCTGCACAAGGACGCAAGATCCTACGTGGCTGCATGTGACAAATACCAACGGACTGGTAACATTAGTAAGAGGGACGAGATGCCCCTGAATTTCATTTTGGTATGTGAAATCTTTGATGTCTGGGGCATTGACTTCATAGGTCCCTTTCCATCGTCCCATTCCTATGAGTATATCCTAGTGGCCGTTGAATACGTCTCCAAGTGGGTTGAGGCAATCCCCACTAGGACAAATGATGCTTGGGTAGTATGTGAATTTCATCGAAAAAATATTTTCACCCGTTTTGGAACTCCCCGAGTCATCATCAGTGACAATGGGCCACATTTTGTCAATGAACAGTTTTCCACACTGTTGTCTAACTATGGGGTAACTCATAAAACGCATATCATGCACAAAATAGTGGGTAGGTAGAAGTAGCTAACTGTGAACTCAAAATAATTTTAGAAAAAACGGTTAGTGCTTCCAGAAAAGATAGGTCATTAAAGATAGATGAAACTTGATGGGCATATAGAACAGTGTTCAAAACAATCATAGGGACTTCATCCTTCAAGTTGGTATATGGCAAGTCATGTCACTTACCTGTGGAGATAGAGCATAAGGCTTATTGGGCAATTAAATTGCTTAATCTTGATCTTAGTCTTGCAGGTGAGCACAGAATGTCACATGTGAATGAGCTTGAGGAATTCAGATTGGACGCGTATGAGAATGCACGAATTTTCAAGGAAAAGACAAAGAAATGGCATGACCGTCTGATTAAACCGAAAAACTTTCATGAAGGGGAAAAAGTCTTGCTATACAATAGTAAACTCAGATTGTTCCCCGGAAAATTTAAGTCTAGATGGACTGGACCGTATATGGTGAAACATGTATCACCATATGGAGCGATTGGGGTCCAGAACATGGAAGGAACATAGTGTTTCAAAGTGAATGGGTACAGGTTAAAACCATATCTTGCTGGAGAATTTTGTCAGCAATCCTCGAGCATCATAATCAGTCGAGGATGCCCGATTGAGTCAAGCTGACGTATAACTAAGAACTACCCCTAACTCTTCTATTAGCTTGAGTTTTCTCTTTTATTTTTGTTGTAGCTTAGACTAGGTAAACTTTAGTGTATATTATGATTTGGTGGTTGCAGAAAGGTATATATTGTGGAAGGGTGGAATTGAGGCTTTAAAAAGGCACTTTGTACGTGTATAGGTGCGCGACTGCGCACCTGGAGGGGTGTACCGCACATTTGATCGCGCAGAATACAGCGTCGGCAAGCCTGGAAGTACACGGCCGCGCATGAGGAGGGGTGAACGTGCATCAGGCTACTCATGTCTAACAGAACGCTGGCATGTGTCCGCGCCCGCGCACGATTGGACCCGGCCACGCACAGGTAAGGACCCGATTTATTTTTGTTTATCACCCGAATTTTAGCCCCCCCTCTAAACCCCCTTTCTAATCATTTCCCCTTTTCTCTCCTCTCTCACCAAACCAAACCCTAAACCGTCCCCAACCCCCCCTCTCTCTGCGACTAAAACACACACATTACACCATTCTCTTACTCTCTCTTTCCCCCCTCCTCAAGTGTTTCCATCAATTAACCCCTCAAGTATGTAACTTCCCTTTTCCAAGTTTTTCTTTTTCTTTTGTTTCTTTTCTTCTGTTTTTGTTTTTTTTCATTTTTTCTTTTTCTAGTGGAGTTAAAGACTGGTTTTACTATGGTTGCCGAGAGTATGGCCGCTAGGTAGTTCAATTGTTGTGTATGTAGTCAACCTAGGGCTAAAATTGATTTATGTGGAATATGAGCATCTTTTCATGTTAGGTGTTTGTGGAAATGCCACAATGAGGTTGTGCGGTGTATTCTATATTTTGTTGCTCGCCCGATAATAATCCATGTACTTAATTTGGGTGAACTCATGATGGGGGTATATTCTAATGATTGTGGGATAGATCCTTCCCATGGCTAGGAGAGTGTATATTTGTGACCACTATACGGGTGAAGTCTGAGTAACCCTTCTTGGTCCGAAGAGTTGTCTAATTGCTGATATTTGTCAGGTTGTTTCGGGTGCGAATGGCCACTTCCAAGAAAATAAAAACCCCAAGTGCCTCCACCGGTAGGCAAGCAGACATGTCTACAGCTAAAGATGTGGGCACGTCCAGGTCGCGAGCTTCTACATCCTCTCGCCCATATGATCAAAATAATTTTGTCTCTAGGGAGGCCCAAGAATGGTTTAATAGCAAGGCAGACAAAAAGTCAATACCTGAAAGGGGAATCGACATCGGGTCTCTCCTCAATGAGTATTACAGAGTTCATGAGAAATTCGTACGATGAGGAATGGGGGTGTTCTTCGAAGAACCTGACGAGGTAAATTTGATAGTTGTTAGGGAATTCTACGCAAATTGCCCAGAACATGAGGACTATGTGTGTATAGTCTAGAAGAAAAAGGTGGATTTTCCAAGGAAGCTATCCAAAGGGCTTATCACCTGCCGGCGTATGTGGACCACCTTGATACGACCAATTACGTTTTGGTGCACAGTAAAGAGCCCTACTCGTGGACTATGTTTTTTGAGACCATCTGTGTGCCTGGGAAGAAGGTGGTGTGGTTGATCAGGGGCCACAAATTTCATTATGCTGTGCTCACTTGTGAAGGGAACTGTTGATTATATATCATTAATAATCGTCTGATGCCTTCTGAAAACACAACTTAGGTGAATGGTCCCCGGGCTACTTTGATTTGGTGCTTTGTCACTGGCCACGCCATTGATGTGGCTAAGGTCATTGAAGAAGAGATGACAATTTGTCGTCCGTGCAGAGGTATGGGTTCTTTTTCCCATTGTTAGTCACTCGGTTATGCCGTAAAGGACGGGTACCAGAAAACAAGGCTACGAATGGAAAGGTCAATAGAGAAAAGAAATTTCGAGCTGATAAAGTTGTCATTGGGAAGGAACCTGATGTGGCTGCTGAGGTTGAGAGTGAGGAGTCCAATGCACCCATAGAGGAAAGGGAGCGTGCACTCGGATGGGCTTGTCATCTGACCCCGGCACTGTCTCTGACACGGATTGACCCAATCAGGGGAGTTTTCTTTTACCGTTGCATTTTAATTTTGTGACATGGGGACATGCCACTGGTTGTGACATGGTACTCTTAAAAGCATGATTCACTTCTTTGTGAGGGAGAGTGATTTTTATGTATTGCCCTAGGCTATTATTTGCAATTGGTGTGTGAATGGGCATTACTTTTTTCTTGTGAGGCGTATCGAGGATTTGGCGCCAATTTGACCACAACTCTACTGGAATGTCATGACCAAGGATGGTATCGAGTTAATTTTGGCCAGCCACTTATCTAAGGTGGTTTCAGTGTTAGGAGCAATTTAGTTTTATATATACTAGAGACGAGCAAAAGCTAAGTGTGGGGGTGTTTGGTGAGCTTAAAATTACTCAATATTTATGTCCGCTTTGTGTCTTTGATTTGGTTGATTCGATTGAAATTTGGTCTTATTTGGGTCTAATATGTTGCCTTTTAGTGCATGTGGTGCAGAGGGTAAGTGGGAGGAAAACAAGTTGAGCAAGAAGAAATTCTCCGCGCACGAGCAACCCCCAAACGCGCATCTGAGCTCGCAAGTGCCACAAAAGTCTGCCAGAGGTGTAGGGTCATACTCTCAGGTGCGCGGCCATGCACGTTCATCTCGGGGAATTCTAGTCAGGCCTATTTTTGTATATTTGGAGGCAGCCTTTTGACCTATATGAAGCCTAGCTCGTCCCAAAACCAGGTATCTCGAATTTTGGAGCAATTGTTGGAATGGAGAAGGCAAGGAAACAACATAGACTCAAAATACTTCATGCGAATCATTCTATATGAAAGTTTGTTTGATTTTGGGGATTGTAATGTTTTCTTGTTCTCTTAATACTCTTGTGATGAACAACTTCTCTAATATGGAATAATCTTTCTTAGGGTAATAGACGAATATTGTGATTTGACTATTGTTTTGGGTTTGCTTTATGTTAGTTGCCTGAATTCATTGAACGAGTTCCTATTTGAATTGCAAGGTTAATTTTGATTTTACTTTAATCTAAAGAGAAGTGTTGGTGCAATTCACATTGTGTTATCTTGTTTGGGTTGATTTCATGACTCTCATAAGTAATCGAAAGAGCTTGCAGAGTTATCAGTTGACCCCATTTCGAAGAATAGTTGACAGACGTTCTTCATAAGATCATTCATTCAAAGTATTCTTGTATATTTTCACAGCACATATCATTAGGTTGTTTAGCAAACTCTAATTCATTCGGAAGAAGAATTTAAATCCTTGAGATATCCTAATCATCTGCTAAAATCGAAAGAGTCAATAGAAATTAAGAGTGAACATGGCACAGAGTTTCCCATAATAATAGTTGATCATATATCTTGTCAAAGACCTTATTGCTTACTTTGATATCCAATCCTTGATACTTAGACACTCAATTTTCATTATTCATTCACAATCAACAATCTTAGTTTTTATTCTTAGTTCGGTAATAACTCAAAATCAAAGGTTTATTTTCCAGAATAGTGCTAAGATGAAGATTTATTCGAACATTATTTAAACTAATCCCTTTGGAGACGATTTAATACTATACTATCTTTGACTAGCGAGCCTATATTTTATACACCGATTTTGTTCTCATCACCAGACCTGGACCGGAGCAGGATATACCAGACAAGTCCGCGACAGCAAAGTGAGGTTCACTTCGCAGACCGGGACCAGAGCAGAAGAAATCCGCTTCTCCAATCCGAAATAGAAGAAGGAAAATTCGCCCCATACAAATCCTAGTCGCTAAAAATACATCCTAAAACATGCATTTTAGATGGAGACACTACTTTGGAGGGAGAGAAGACTTTAAGGAGGCAAGAACACGCTAGGAGCAAGACGGAGAATTATTCTACGAGTTTTTCACTTTCTTCTTCCTATTTCTATTATTGGTTATGAATTCTAGTATTGTAGTTTTGCATACTATTATGAATAACTAATTTGTTATCTAGGGTTTTGATGGAACCTTTTGTAGGATAAATTCTTGTTATGTTTTTATATAATTGAGTCGTTTGATTTCTCTACTTATACAACTACGTGCTTATTATTATTGATTGAATGGTCATCAATTTATTGTGCCTATTTAGTGTGTATCGCTTGAGATAGGGTACGCATTTAGGTAGTTGTTGAACAACATCAATCCTAATATATGTGAGAAATCAATATAGAGGGTTTAAAGACGGGATTAGAGATAACGAAACCTTGGTGCGATCGTAGTGAGTGGTGAATTAGTGCTAGCTAGCGTAGTTCGAGAGAATATGTCTAGTAAATTTTTATAGTTGCTCGAGAGAGAGTTATGGCACCCGAAGTACTCACGATCGGTAGAGAATAATTAGGCCAAATTATAAAAGACATAGCGGGAAGGATTCTGACAATTGGGAAAATCATAAATCTGGACCTCCTTAATCTTGTCTCCAACCCTTAGTATCTTTAGTTACTAATCTACTACTTTAATTTATTAGTTAATTAGTTAGACATAAGAATATTAATATTTATAACTTAGGAATTGTTTGATCTTGTCTTCTTAGTGATAATAAATAATTGTAGCTAAACCTTAGTTCTCTGTGGGATTTGACTCCAGACTTTTAGACCGAATTATATTTGCAGCGACCGTTTATCCTTTTTAGGACTAGAGTTGGGTGTGATATAATTTTGACGTCGTTGCCGGGGAACTAACGGTGTAGATGTAGCTGTTCATATTGCTAGGTTTCAAGTTTGAACCTTTATTTTGTTTTTTACTATTTGATTTTTTTAATTTTAGTTTTACTTGTTGATTTGAGAAACATGGCATCTTGGAATGATGGGAGTTTTGATATTGGTAATTCTACTGTTGATCTTCCTTGTTATTATTGTGGAGGATACCACCTATGGCAAAATTGTCAAAATATTTCCGAGAGCAAGTTATGTGCACCAACTCAATCTTATGTGTGGAATGTATGTGATATTTATGGTGGTTAAGATGGTCATTTTTATGGTTGTGCTTGTATTTCTTATCCTCCCCCAACCCCTTATTATGATGGTTCTACTTTTTCTTTTGAGGTTAACAGGAACAAAGAATCCTGGGGAAGTTGACCTGAAAGAGGTCAAAGATATGTTAAAGTTCCTCATGGAATGAAGTAATGAGAAATAAATACAAA
>AWOL01S0088322.1:668-22318 GCA_000715115.1 Nicotiana otophora | reverse complement strand
AAATAGGAGTGCATCATTATGGATTTCGTAGTTGGGTTGCCACAGATGTTGATGTAGTTTGATGCCATATGGGTTATTGTCGACATGTTAACCAAGTCGGCACACTTTATTCCAGTGATGACTCCGTACTCTGCAGAGAGGTTGGCCAAGATTTACATTCAACAGATTGTTCGGTTGCATGATGTTCTTGTTTCCATCATTTCAGATAGAGGCCCTCAATTCACTTCGTATTTTTGGAGGGCAGTGCAGAGCGAGTTGGGTACCCGGGTAGAGCTCAACACAGCCTTTCATCTGCAGACTAACGGGCAGTCAGAGCGAACAGTTAAGATTCTTGAGGATATGCTCAGAGTGTGTATGATTGACTTCGGAGGGTAGTGGGATCGATTATTGCCTTTGGCGAGTTTACTTACAACAACAATTATCAGTCCAGCATCGAGATGGCCCCATTTGAGGCTCTATATGGTCAGAGATGATGTTCGTCAATCGAATGGTTTGAGCCCGATGAGGCTAAGTAGTATGGCACTGATTTGGTGAAGGGTACCTTGGAAAAGGTAAAGTTGATTCAGGAGGGACTTCGCACAACACAGTCTAGACAGACGAATTACACTGATCAGAAGGCACGTGATCTATCATTTATGATGGGCGAGAAGGTTCTCTTGAAAGTCTCGCCGATAAAGGGCATCATGAGGTTTGGGTATAAGTCCAAGATGATATCAAGAATTAATTGGCCCCTTTGACGTGTTGAGGCGAGTTGGGGAAGTTGCTTATGAGCTTGCTTTGCCTCCCAGTCTATCGGGAGTTTCATCCGGTCTTCCATGTGTCTATGCTCCCGAGGTGCCATGACGATAGGTCTCATGTGTTAGAATACTGCACGGTCCAGCTAGATGAGAGCTTGGGTTATGAGGAAGAGCCAGTTGCTATTGTTGACAGGCAGGTACGCCAGTTGAGGTCGAAGACATTTTCTGCGATAACGGTCGGGTGGAGGGGTCAACCAGTCAATGAAGTGACTTGTGAGACCTAGGAGGACATGCATAGCAGATATCCACACCTATTGAGCACTCCAAGTACGATTCTAGACCCATTCAAGGACAAATATTTATTTAAGAGTTGGAGAATGTAACGACCCAACCGACCGTTTTTCTTTCTAGATCCCCGTTGCCCTAATTAAGCCTTCCCGTATGTGCCTTTACTATTTATGACTTGTAGGGATGGTTGGTTTAGGTTTGGAAGGGTTCGAATTGAAATCGAAACGCCTAGTTCCTTAATAGTAGCCTATGATGGCCAAGTTTGACTTGAGTCAACGTTTTGAGTAAATGACATCAGAACCGGTATTGAGTGTTCCAATAGGTTCATATGATAATTTTGGACTTGGGCGTATGCCCGGAATCAAATTCGGAAGTCTTTAGGTTGAATTTATGTTGTTTTTTCAAAAGTTGTCAATCTAAAGACTTAGAACTTTGATAAATTTTACTGTAGGTTGACTTCCTAGCTATCATGTTTTGATTTATGTTTCGTGACTTGAAATAGGTCCGCTTTTCCATTTGAAACTTGTACCCAAAGTTTGGCGTCATTCTGAATTGATTTGATAGGAATCAGACGCGCGGTTGTGTTTTGAGAAGTTCTTGAGTTTCATGTTGATTTCAAGTATTTTGGAGGACTGATTCATGGCTTCCGACGTTGTTTTGATGACTGATAATACGAGGGAGTTCATATTATGTTTTTAGACTTGTATTGATGTTTGGTTTGGAGACCCTAGGGCTCGGGTGAGGTTCGGACGCGTTTTGGAATGTTTGGAAGAATGTGGAAATCTTCTGGTGTGATCTAGTGCCCAGGTCTCGCATTTATGAGTTTTAAATCGCAATTGTGATGATAGGCCAAGTCTTTTGGTTTCTCATTTGCGAACCCGGTTTTCGCATTTGCAACGGGCGCCTGAGGGGAGCTGGTTCGCATTTGCGATCTTCTACATTGCAATTGTGAAGGTCCAATGTTCACAATTGCAAACTAGTCACCGTATTTGCGATGACAACAGGAATGGAGGGCTTCACTTTTGCGATGGTTTCTTCGCATTTGCGAACCCAAGGTCGCAATTGCGCAACATGCGACTGGACAAAAGAGCTGAGAGACAGACTTTTGGTCTCATTTTCATATTTTCGAACCCTAGACTCGGTAGGAGGCGATTTTGAAGAAGGATTTTCATGTACAATCTTTGGGTAAGTGATTTTGTTCAATTTCCAAATATTTTACATGATTATACATGATGTTTAACATCAAAATTTTGAGAAACTTTGTCTATGTTTTGAGAAATGAGAATTTGAGTTTTGAGAGTTGATTTGGACTTGGATTTTTAAATAAAACACATGTGTGGACTCATGAGGTTATAGGTAACCTTTATTTATGAAAATTTATGAAATCCGGGAACGCAGGCCCGGGGCGGGTGGGGGGTAAATTTTGGATCTTCCAATTTGGGTTAAGTAATTACTCTAATATTAAATTATGAACTTTTGAATGTATATTGATTAATTTATACAATGCTAGGTTAGTTTCGGATTGCGTGGCACCGATTTGAGGCTTTAGGGAGAATTGTGGAACTGGAAGAGGACTTGGAAACTATGTAAGTCTCTTGCCTAACCTTGTAAGAGGGAATTTTCCCCGTAGGTGTTATAAATGATTGTTTGCTAATAATTGTGGGTGCTACGTGCATACGATGTGATGAGCGTCCGCATGTAGCTAAAAAGCATGCTTATGTCCGGGCAGTTTTACCAATCTACCATGTATTAGTTGTATTAGTTGTACTGAACTAGTTAGTTTAATTACTTATATTATATTTGGTATTGGATAAAGGATTTTGTAAATACTGAGCTTCATAACTTTCAGTTTTGTTAGGTTACTTGACCGTTAGTGGATATTATGCCTCCTTGAGTATTATTGTTTTAGTAGCCATTAATCGGAGTTCGTAGAGTATTCTCTCTTCCTGTGGAACGAGCCGAATGACTTGACAGTATAATAGATGAATCTATGGTTTGCGTCGGTCGACCCTCGTCTGTGTACACACTATTCTGGGTAGGGCCGTACGACCGCAACATAACTCGTACATGATACTTCTTAGATTCCGATTATACTTGATATTTCTTCCATGACTTGAGAAATTACACTTACTTGATGGCTCTTATTTGTTGAAATTAGAATGTGATAGTTGGGGGTGTTTACTTAATATTTAGTTAAGAACCACTTACTTATTGTTCATTATTTCGTTATTACAGATGTATTCCATGCCTATTTATAATTTTTGCACTTTATTTATTGACCCTTAGTAAGTGTCGACATCGACCGCTCGTCACTCCCTCTTCGAGGTTAGACTAGATACATACTGGGTACATATTATTTATGTACTCACGCTACACTTCAGCATGAATCGTGCATGATCAGAGGTAGGTGCATCTGGCGGCTATTCAGGCACGTACCCATGCTACCCGGAGACTTAGTGGTGAGCTGCTATCTATGTCCAGTCTACGAACAAAGTCTTTCTGACGAGGCACCAGCTTCCTTTTTTGATCTCTGAGTAGCATTTCCTTTCGGCGAGGAATGGGCGGATGCTTCAACATAGGCANTAAAAGGCCAATAGCCTGATGTCAGCTTCTACGGCATAAGCTTTAGATCTATCAACGAATAATAAACATTTCATAAGAAAAGAAAAATTTTTTGTTTAAATCTCAAAGAAAGGTATAGGTGAAATTTGGAACAGTCATTTCAATCTTTTTCTTCCAATTCTAAGAAAGAAAAATCCGTCAATAAATGACGAACTCCATTATACAGATGATAGGACAGGGCTAAGGCAGTAATCTCGACGGAGATTAGGATGAGCTTTGATGAATAAAAGAAGAATTGGTAGAAATTCTCATAGGTGAAGCAAATCAAACCAATTTTCAGACAAAGAAGATAAAAAAAGAAAAGTATAGTGGCTAGGAAAGCTCCGGAGATTCTATGGGAAATTGAAAACGTCGAAGTAAGCTGTGGCTTATAAATAGGAAGATGAGGAGATAAGGGGCGAAGGATATTCATGATATTCGGAAAGATTTATGTTCATTCGCTCTGCTCGCAGAGCGGCATACCGAAAAAAAGAAGCGACTACCTTACTTAAGCAATTCTTCTTATTCTTATTCTTTCTTAGTTGAAGTTCCTATATTGGTTTTTTCTTTCTTTTATGAATGTTATAACTCCTAATTCTTTGGTAGCGGACCTCTTTGATAGTTCGACCGTTATCCCCCGTCTAACTCAACTATTCGACTGTACGGCTATTGTGATTGCGAGAGAAAGGAGGGATGGCGCCTTCCTTTACCATCTGGCGGTTGAAAACAAAAGTGCTTCCAGGTACACGGCTGTTAGGCTCATCCAAGGCGTATTTACGGAAGTAGCAGGGAACTTGACCGTCAAGTTTGAAAAAAGCTGGCCAAGCCTGTGTCACTTTCTTACGTCAGGAGAAAGGGAGATCAAAGAAGTATGGGGCCGATACGCGAAGGATCAAATCATAGAGATAGCGGATCTTAAGAGGCGGAAGAAAAGGAACCTCGGCGACCCAGAGATCGCGGAGTCCGCGCCCGTGCCGAAAGTGAAGAAGCTTTCCTCTCCTTTCAGTCGAGCATGCCCGCCCTTTAGCACTTCCCTTCCCGAAGTGGGAGTAGGAGAAAGGAAAGCGCACTCGATCAATTACCATGCCGTGTCGTAAGACAAAAAGTCACCCGCAGGAGCTTAAAACCAATATCTTGGGGAAAGGCCTCTACTCTACGAACCAAGTCTTTCTGACGAGGCACCAGCTTTCTTTTTTGATCCCTGAGTAGCATTTCCTTTCACTGAGGAATGGGCGGATGCTTTAACATAGGCGGATGTGGGACACAGAAAGAATAGATTCAGGTGCTCCTGAGTCAAGAGATTCTTCTCCCTAAGTAGCATTCTTGTAAGTACAGAAGGAATTCTTCTGTCTCTTAAAAGATAAAGCTAAAAGCAATCTCTGGTATAGATACTGATATTCACCCGTCTCTATGGGAGGTGGGTGGGGATCAAGAGAAGCAAGGTTGGGCGCATCATACTCTCGGGGATTGTGTCATGACAATTTTTATAGTGAATTTCTTGCGTATCCACCCTAAAAGCGAGAGCTTGAGGCTGTGGGAAAGGAGAATCAACAAGATAGGATGCTTTATCCCAACTAACAAGAGTAGGAAGATTACATCTTTGAATCTTGTGCTTGACGGTGATCATTTATGCCACGTCGTGATAGTCTTTACTTCTTTCTGTTTCAATGGTTTGGAACCCTTCTTACTTTCTTTATTACATAGGGGAATGTTTTCTCTTGGTCCGCTAACTCCATAAAGGGCTGGTAGGTGGGGCTAGATCCTCTAGCGCCAATGTCGATGAATCAAAGGTGTCTATTTATGGTATGACATAGGAAGAGCAATAATGGAACCGCTATCACTTGTCCTATCATCCCCGATAAGCTTCTTTCATTCGTTAGTATAGGGTAGGTAGAGTCCTTTGCTCGTATGCTTGGCATTACTATAGTCGCACGAGCCTTCCTTCCTTTCTAGTGCACATAAAACGGAAACCCTAATAGAGACTACACACACGGTGATCAGAACTCTTCCTTCTCTGCTTCATTGTCAATTGATTGGCGCATGAACGAAGCTGTAACGGAGCATGTACCTGAAGATCAAACACGGATTTACCAGCTGCCTGTCATAGGAAACGTAACATTTAATCAGATAGTTTGTGCGGGGCATTTTCCACCTCACCTTTGATCTTTCCCTTGCCGTGTAGGTAAAGCTAGAATAGCCTCATTGGCCAGACTGCTGACAAGCAAACCTTCCATTCTTATTTTACATCACTTCTCTCTTTCTCGCATTGACCGGACAAAGGTTTCAAATGAGCATCCCATGGGGCAGCCATAGCTTGGACCTTCCTTCTCGCAGTAAGCTATATAACTCATGCACCAAAGGTTCGAGCAAGATGGTGGTTAGTCTTCCACATCTCTTTTGGGTAAGCGATGGGAATAACTCTTCTAGTATCAACATGGATTGACCAAAGACTGGGAGTAGTCGTCATCTTTTTCCATAGTAGTCATCCAGCAAGAAAGGGAAAGACCATTTAGCGCAGTGGAATAGGAAAGAGAGCATCGAGCACAGATTTCGTGTCACCAGAAATCCTTTTTCATTTATTGGGAGACTGAATAAAAAGGCTTTGTCAAGCAAGCATGATTCTCACGTTGATCGACAGTTGAGAAATACTATCTTTGGGGCCCTCACATTAGGGCTATCTTTCAACATTGACAGACATGGTTCAATGTGCCATCTACACTTCCCCTTCTAGAATAGTGACAGCCTAGTCTGATTCACCCTTCCGAAGGTGCCACAGCTCCTTCTATCACAACCCCTAAAAACTGGGTATTCGAAGCATCAATCTCATTCTATGCTCTATGCCATCTTACTTATACTTTGACTATTAATTCATGTGGACAAACCTCCTTCACAAAGGAAAGCGGGAAAGTCATCTTTGCAAACAAAGGCCTTCTTCTTATACTATGGCATCTTTTCCAAAGCGAACGGTCATGTATGCCCTTTGTCTATTCGGTTCTTTCCTTTAATAAGAACAAACTAAATGTGAGACTTTCACGACAAAATACCGGGAATTGTTTATACTAGAGTCCCCTAGGAAATTAAGCCAATGATCGACTGTCCCTATCCATTATAACGGGGCATTCTATTCCTTTAAGTCCCACAACTCTAAATGTGCCTATTCCTTTGACACATTTCCATGGAAACAGGGGGAAAATGGCTTATTCCGCATTAACCGAAGCCCGCTTATTCTAACTAAGTGATCCATTGGCGAAAAGAGGGCCTTCCTCCTTCTTCCTTGAAACTCTGTCAAAGAAGCATTCTATTCCGAAAAGGCTTAGGGCTAGGCTAAAACTCTCTCAAAGCCATCAAGTCCCAGAGCTCTTATTCCAAGAACTGGTGATATTCCCTTAACTACAGATTCAATAGCACCATAGTGGAACAGAACTAGCAGTAGATAGGCATTCAGTTAGCTTGAAAACGGACTCGTTGTTAGAAATCAGAAGCTTCCTCAACAACTATCTTTAGAATGCCCTATCTCTCTCATCAATGCTTTAAACGAGCTAGAAGGCTTCTCTTAAAGCAGAAAAATAAAAGTTATAGTAGTTTCAACTATTCGATTCGAATGAGTGCCCTCACCTCCTTTCCTTACTATGATATGCCCAAAACAAATAAAAAGAAAGTGCTACATATCAAAGAGCGATGACACAAATTATCAGTGACCTCCTACATACATATACGAGCCTGACATGATTGATTTGGTAGTCATTTCAAAAGAAAGAACCAACCACATCGAAAATTCACGCAAGGTCTTCGAAAGGTTAAGAAAACATCAGTTGAATATGAACCCGAAAAAATGTGCATTCGGGATTGGGCGGAGGCCTTAAATCAGTAGGGAAATAGCATAGATAGGGGTACCAGTACCATGCTCTTCAGTGCTCGTAGGTTAACTCACATATGCATCCTGACTAAGGTCTCACAAATGTGCACTTCCCTTATGCATCCAACCGCTTCCCTAATGTGAATAGGTTATACATAAGGGTAGGTTGGTTATATACTATTATGCGCCTCGAACCTTTTGGTATGTATTGCCCCTAACTATAGATCATATCTACCAGACAAGAAACTCAATTTTGCACTGCTGCTGAGTCGTCGGACTTACCCACCAAGGGATTCATGGAATTTCTGTGGATCGCGTTGGGGGAAATATATCAAAGCTAGGCAGATAGATAGGCTTCTTTCCCGCTGCTAAGGGAGAGCAAGAAAGAAAATCAAATGACTGTTTTTTAACCAGTGCCCTCTTTTGGGTATGCAGGTACTAAGAGTCCTCTCACTACTAACCAACAGACATCATCTGGCTGGGTCTTGCTGGTATCAATAACGAGGAAGAAACAACCAAATGGAAACAACAACTAACTATGGCTCTTGGCCTAGACAACGTCCTAGGCGTAGGGGTGATCAGAGCAACATGGAATGCCTATACGACATTTTTCTTCCTAGGGTGCAGTAAGTAGATCGAGAGGTCGTTCCACCCCTTGTCCCCAGATATGGGGAATATGTTCTCATGAAATCTTGCTCCAATCTGACCTAGCTGGCGAGCGATCCCAGTTCACGACAGAGAATGAGACAGCAAGCGAGCGTACTTTCGTTCGCTTCTTCTCCACCAAGCACAAAAGTTTAAGGTTAATTGTAGGACAACGGCTACCTAAGGAAACTCTGATTCGATCCGCACCCCAACTGGGAGGCATCTACCTCATCCCGATCAAAAGAAGAGGTTCACTATGATAGGGGTACTATTGTTTCCCTTAAGGAAAAAATGAAATTCATAGGGGACCATCCTTTTGTTGCGGCATGCTCCTCAGATTTACGGATTCGCAGGGGGCCTCGGGCCCTACTTAGTTTTGAATAACCCATTCTGATTATATTTAATAAGTAAAGTAGGCAAACCTATAGGTCCTTAGTAGCGTTGACAAAGAAGAAGGAGACGCTTAAAAGAAAGCGAATATTTATATTTTTTTTATAATTATATAATAATATAGAATAGAAAGAAATTTCTTATTATTATATATAGGCTAGCTTGACAAGCAACCCTTCCTCTTGATTTGAGGTGCGAAGAGAAAGATTTCTTTATTTATGACTTTCACTTATCGATCCCGGACCAGAAAAGTGACCGATCAGGGCAGGGCCCTATTGATAAATGAAATAAAGGGTTTATGAGCCCTAGCCCTGTAAGCCCATACTTGTGTAGAGTAGATCGTTCAACACCTGCGGCACAAACCCATTTTGAACCTATTGATCCTAGTATCATAGGCGACCGAACGGCCGCCCCCAAATTACTAGACCAACCTGCTATAATAATTCCATAAACACCAAGCGATTATATGGAAAACAAATAAAGTAGCAAGCAACTCCTCTTTCCGAAGAAGAGTGCCTGCCTGAGCTATCTTAAAGTATAGCTCTCTAGGTTAGCTATAGGTAAAGTTCTTCCAGGTGACGGAGACAGAGGTTGCTACTCTTTCAGAAATCGGGAATCCGCAAGGAAGGATAGGACACAAAATAAAGACCTAAATTTGGTCGTCGGATGAAACCGAGAGCCGAAAGGTCTCTATCAAAGAGGGAGAGGGACTGACTAGACGACTATCAACCAGCTCTGAAGCTTGCAAAGCCTTTAGAGTGCCCCTGAACGGAAGGAAGGAAGTATATTTAGAAATCTTTCCTAGCTACCGGGGAAGGGGAGAGGAGAACATAAGTAACCATGAAACTATAGAACCTCACCTGAAACAAAGGCCCTCGGAAGAGCCTGAAGTAGAGAAACCTGCAAATAAATAAAAGAATACATGTCAGAAGCTTCACCTTGGTAAACCTTTGGAATAAAGATCGTCGAGCCGCTAACAACTCCCACGGTTCCCTAAAATAAGGGATACTCCGCGAAAGACAATAGAGTGACCTGTCGAGCTGATCCAACACCAAGTGGGCCGCACCTCTGAAGACTCAATATGAAACAAAAAGGTGTTTCTTTAAGCCCTAAAGTCGTCTGCTTTCTCACGGTCACAGAAAGTCTTTTAAGAAAAAGGCTTCCAAAACTTTTCGTGGCATCTGGACCGGGATACCCCAGCACGACGAAGACTGGCCCCTTTGTTTCGAATTTCCGCCGTTGTCACGGAGCTTGGGAAGGACGCGCGGTGATTACCCTGAAAACTTTCACTTGCTTGGAGGCATCTGGAAGCTCACGCAGCACAACCGGTGAGCAAAGCCAAGCCCAACCTTTATAGTCAGGAGACGCGTGGGCATGGCGTCCTGTAAGCGGACGTGTAAAGCATATCGCTTTTCGCATATCACTTATCCCGAACACCCCTTCCATCCAGAGAAGGTAAGTTCAAAGCCTAATTATTTCCTTTTCTACTAATTCACATCTTCACTCGAATAAGACAAAAGACTTCGAACTTACAGCCATTACCCCTAACATCTTTCTATGACACCCTGCCCGACATCGTCACGAGTAAGCCCTATTTGTTTTATGTTTTTCAATCACCTTTGTTTATTATGAATCCGTTAGACATATATGCCTTCACTCGGGCCTCAAACAAGCAGAGAAATGTTGAAGTGACATCCAAGCCCATAGTCGCAATGTTACCTCCACGCAAGCCCTCGGTCACCGAGCTGACCTCGTTCGCTCGGAAAGACACTACCTTGGCCGGCCTTCCGAGTTCTACCCACGCTACCACAAATATCCCAGCCCACACACCACTTGAGGGTACCTCCGCTCCCCAACTGAGCAAAATGGAGCAAATTTGGTTGAGGCCCGGGAGATGAGGGAAATGAGAGAGAAGAAAAAGGGAAGGCTCTGCTGAGATTCAAGTCCCCTTGCCGGAACTCCCTGAACTTGAAGTGGAAGTCGAGGGGCTGCTCAGGGAGAAGAAGCGTCAAATGATTTGGACAGTTGTCGCACTGGCGGAGAAGGGAGACTTCAAGAAAGAAATATGACGATGTACATATGTAATGGACCTCATCAGATAGGTCGTCACAATCCAAATCAGGAAACTCGTAGCTACACTGGTTTCTTGTCAACTCGTAGATACACTAATTCTGTAAGAGTATTTTATAAAAATGTCGAGGTGTACAGCCCGATCCCATCACACTGTGTGCACTGCTGACGGTCGAATGACACGAACGACAGATGCATCTATTATACTCCCGAGACGATTAGCCCACTCCCATGAGAATGTGGTACAAAATCCTGTCGAGGTGAACTGCCCGATCACATTTGAATAAGAAGATTTAATGAGTCCTTGACCCCGCTCAGGAATAAACATGTGAGATATAAATTTTCAAGGAAAAGCTTTCGAGGAAAACGCATAGCGCGGGAGAAATTCGTAATAGGAGTACAATTATTCAGTGTCTAATAATGAAGCCCGTCAAATCTCTACAATAGCAACTCTATCACTCTACGCAAGTCTAGTCTCATCGGGCCCACGTGTCCGGATTCCAAAACTTTTAGAAGATAAACATTACCCATAACTATTCAAACTCAAATATATGATTTATTCCCAATTCCATATCTAATTTCGTGGTCAAAATAAAAAAAATACCAAATTCTTGGTTTTCTTCAAAATCCCCCAATTTTCCATAAATTTCCATGTTAAATCCTTATAGAATCCAGGTAATTAACTTACAATATGCGGGAATTACATACCTTGCAATAGATGATGAAAATCGCCCCTTGAATTTCTCCAAAAATCGCCCAACCCGTATAAAACCAAGTTTGCCCAGCGCTGCCTTGCATCTGCGGTCCCCTGGTTGCTTCTGCGACTTCAATCTTGCACCTGCGAGAACCCAAGCCAGGTCACCTGCCGCATCTGCGGTCCCTGTTGCGCATATGCGCCCTCGCTTCTTCGCTGCCCCCTACGCATGTGCGGTTCCGCTTCTGCGGTAAATCGACTGCATCTACGATCCCAACACTGCCAACCAAAATCTGCTCTTGCGCTTGCCTGGCTGTTTCTGCGGCGTCGTATATGCGGCCTTTTTTTCGCAGGTATGATTGCACCAGTACTCAGGCCTATCAGCAGTACAACAAATCTCCAAAGTGATCCGCGGCTCATCCGAAACACACCCGAGTCCCCCGGGACCCCACCCGAACTTACCAACAAGTCCCATAAAATAATCGACGATCGAAACCTTTCTTTAAACTTTCAAACTTTTTAAACTTCGACGAACGCTCCGAACAATATCAAAACATTCTGGAATGACGTCAAACTTTGCATGAAAGTCACAAATCACGATACGACCCTATTCCAAGGTTCGGAATCTCAAATGGACATCGATAACACCAAAGTCTACTTCAAATCAAACTTATGAAATTCTTAAACATTCAAAATGTTAGCTTTCCATAATAAGCGTTTATATGCTCCCGGGCCACCCGATGCTCAACCCGAACACACGCCCGAGTCTGAAATTATCATACGCACCTATTGGAACTTTCAAATCCCAATTCTGAGGTCGTTTACTCAAAAGTCAACCCTTAATTAATTTTTCCATCTTAAAGCTTCCGAAATTAGAATTTTCTTTCCAAATCAACTCCGAACTTCCCAAAATTTGATTCTGACCCCACGTACAAGTCATTATACCTGAAGTAATGCTACTCAAGGCCTCAAACTTCTGGATGATGCCTTGCACACCTACCAGTACTTACCCCACTTAAACATACGTTCGTCCTCAAACGTGCTAAGAACTGCTCTGGAGTTGCCTTAATATGAATGTTCGGCACCTTGTGCACCTACCAGTACCGCCGCAACCCATATGAGCACATTAGCTCAAGCCAGACTGAAGATCCTCCCTATAACCTTAGCTAATAAGCCTTAGAACCAAATTCCAACATCTGAAATTCTCACGGGACCCGATTATGACATTTTAACACCACATCATTCCTCACAAGCTGTACCAAACATGATCATGCTCCTCCGCTAATATCACACCCTGCACCTCATTAGTCGTTTGACCATAATAACATTCTCCAACCACAATAGCTGCAATTTCAAGAATTCGGTACTCGCAAAACACCTCAAAACACATATAAGACATATTCCAACTCTCGCAATACTGCCACGATAAAAGTGATGCATAGAAACTCATTACCACCTGCCGAATCTATAATTCATGGAATCTCTCCTCTTGACAAGAACTATTACCTCATTTTGAACTGAATATTGATATTTTCTCTTTAATATACTTTACACAAATCCGATCGCACCAATTTCAGGACCAATAACCTCGTCTCACCCAGTACAAGTGTCACTGCCCAAATTTCCATCAGTAGGATGTCGTGACGGCACCTAGTCTATGACTAGATGAGCCTAACATATGTGCTGAATAACAGAATATAAACAGAACTCGAACCTCAACACATGAAACATAAATAAAAACTGCGATTCAAATAATTACAACTTTCAAAACCAGGTAGAAATAAGTTACATGTTTTAAAGAGAAATGCTAAGTGTATTTATACATCAGAGTCTAGGGAAAATAAAGAAGAAAACAACATAATAAGGATAGAGGGGGATTGCGAGGTTTGCGGACACTGGCAAAAGTACCTTGAAGTCTCCACACACGGCTATCTCACTAGTATCTGGTCGAGAAGGAAGAACATGGACTTGCACAAAAGGATGTGCAGAAGTGTAGTATGAGTACACCACAACGGTACCCAGTAAGTGCCAACCCTAACCTCGGTAGAGTAGTGACGAGGTCAGGTCAGGGCCCTATTGGAATAAAAAGGAAACAAGAAAAAGATATAACAATTTAATGAAATAACGGGAAATTTAAATAATGAGAAGTTACAGAAAGGTATCAACACAGCGAATAAAGGTAAACAACAAGGGCGCTCCCGACTCACCGCCTCGTAGTCAAAACTGTAATTACAAAACAAGGGAAGCTCCTGAGGTACTGCCTCGTAGTCCCAAAAGAAAATATGCAACAGAGGCGCTCCCAAGGTACTGCCTTGTAGTCCCAAAAGTAAATACACAACAGGGGGAGCTCCTGAGGTACCACCTTGTAGTCCCAAAAGTAAATAGGTAATAGGGGCGCTCCCGAGTTACCGCCTCGTTGTCCCAAATGTAAATACACGTCTCATAACCTATGGAACAACGAGTTTACAATAAGGAATCATACAGTTAAAGACTGAATACAGGATCAAGGAAGCAGGTAATTCAACTAAGCATGTTGCACAAGTTGCAAGTAAGAGTTAAGACACGTAGGCATGCGACATTAGGCTAAACATGATGAACACACTGGCTAGAGCAACTCAGTTAAGGAATTAAAAGAAAACTACTCAGGAAGAACCAGATTTTTCAACATTTAACCCACGTTTGCACTCGTCACCTCGTGTACACGGCCTTCACGTATTGCAATTATTACAACAGTACCAAAACCTAAGGGGAGTCTCCCCCACACAAGGTTAGACAAGTCACTTACCTCAAATCTCGCTCAATCAATCGATAAGAATGCCTTTCCCTCAACTTTACGACTTTGAACGGCCCAAATCTAGCCAAAAACAATTACATACTGTAAATACAACTACAAGAAACTAATTTAAATAATAAATCTACTAATTTAGCAAAGAATGAAAAAATAACCACAAAAAGTCGACCCGGGCCCGCGTCTTGGAATCGGGTAAAAGTCAGAAAATACGAACACCCATTCAATATCGAGCTCAGCCATACAAATATTACTCAAATCCGATACAAAATTCTCGATCAAAAACTCAAAATTCGGCCTAAGGAGTTTTCCACCTTTTTCACAAATTTCTCAATCCAAATCCTTAATTCAATGAAGAATACATGATATCTTAGTGGAAATTAATCAAAAACAAGTCAGGAATCCTTACCCAAATGTTTCCTCTGAAAAACTCTCAAATATTTGCCTCGATACAACTTCTCTAGGTTCACAAATGGGGAATGAAATCAAACCCTCGGACTTGGCCCTTTTTTGCCCAGCAATTCCAGTTCTGTAGGCTTTCAGTCGCACATGCGGAAACACCATCGCAAGTGCAGATCCTACTTATGGCCAGGCTTTCCGCTTCTGCGGACAAGGGCTCGCACCTGCGAGCCCGCATCTACGATGAACCTCCCGCTTATGCGACCATAGCCTAGGTAACCCATCCGCTTCTGCGATCTTGCCTCCGCACCTGCAGACGCGCAGATGCAGCCCTTACCTATCCGCTTCTGCGGGATAGGTAACCCATCCGCTTCTGCGATCTTGCATCCGCACCTGCAGACGCGCAGATGCAGCCCTTACCTATCCGCTTCTGCGGGATAGGTAACCCATCCGCTTCTGCGAGACTCTGACCGCATATGCGGTCTCAGCAAGGCAGTGCAAATTCTGCTTCTGCGGCTCGATGGATGCTTCTGTGGTGCCGCACCTGCGGCCCAAAATGCGCAGGTGCGATTGCACCGGACACAACAATGCTTCAGCTATGCACCAAGTTAAATTTTTTTCTGCATTCAAGTCTGAATCACACCCGAAGCCCTTGAGACCCTGTCCGAGTATACCAACAAGTCCTAAAACATTATACAAACTTAGCCGAGCCTTTAAATCACATCAAACAATGCTAAAAACACGAATTGCACATCGATTCATGCCTAATGAACTTTAGAACTGCAAACTACTACATTTCACACCGAAACCTATCAAATCAAGTCCGATTGACCTCATATTTTGCACACAAGTCATAATTTACATTACGGACCTACTCCAACTTTCGGAAATCCGAATCTGACCCCGATATCAAAAAGTTCACTCTCGGTCATATTTTCCAAAAATTATCTAATTTTTCACCTTTCGTCAATTGACGCTGAAATGACCTACGGACCTCCAAATCAACATCTGGACACGCTTCTAAAACAAAAATCACCCTACGCAGCTATAGGAACCGTCGAAACTCCATTGCGAAGTCGTCTTCACATAATTCAAACTACGGTAAATTCCTAGAACTTATATTTTCAATTTAGGGACTATGGGTCCCATTCCAATCCGAAACTCTCCCGAATCCGACACCAGCACCCCGACAAGTCATAAAACCCAAAAATGAAAGAGAGGGAGTAATAAATAGGGGTTCGGGGCTAATATTCTCAAAACCACCGCCCGTGTCGTTACATCTTCCCCCTCTTAAAACAAACGTTTGTCCTCAAACGAGTATAGAGGCATACTTGAAGTGGTGAAAAGGTGAGGATAACGGCTGCACATATTCTGCTCGGTCTCCCATGTCGTCTCCTCGACCGGATGACCCCTCCACTGAACATTCACGGAAGCGATGTTCTTTGACCTCAACTTTCGAACCTGCTTGTCCAAAATGGCCACCGGCTCCTCAACATAAGAGATCCTTGTCCAACTGGACTGAGCTGAAGTCTAACACATGAGACGAATCGCCGTGATACCTTTGGAGCATTGAAACATGGAATACTAGATGAACTTCAAAGAGACTAGGTGGTAGTGCAAGTCTGCAAGCCACCCCTCCAACCCTCTTGAGAATCTCAAAAGGCCTGATATACCTAGGGCTCAACTTGCCCTTCCTCCCGAACCTCATAACACATTTCATGGGCAAAACCCATAGCAAGACCCGCTCCACAACCATGAATGCAACGTCGCGAACCTTCCGATCTGCATAACCCTTCTGCTTGGATTGGGTTGTACGAAGTCGATCCTGAATAAATTTATCCTTTTCCAAAGCATCCTGAACCAAATCTGTACCCAATAGTCTAGCCTCACCGAGCCCAAACCAACCCACTGGATACCGGCATCGCCTACCATACAAAGCCTCATAAGGTTCCATCTGAATGCTCGATTGATAACTGTTGTTGTAGGCAAACTTTGCAAGGGACAAGAAACGATCCCAAGCACCCCAAAATCCGTCAGGCACGCATGAAGCATATGGTCGAATATCTAAATAGTGCCCTCGGACTATCCGTCCGTCTGAGGGTGAAATGTTGTGCTCAACTCCACCGAGTACCTAACTCATGTTCTATGGCTATCCAGAACCGCGATGTAAACTGCGTATCCCGGTCAGAGATGATAGATACCGGTACGCCATGATGTCTGACAATCTTGCGAATGTAAACTTGAGCCTGCTGCTCCGAAGAGTAAGTAGTAATCACATGAATTAATTGAGCTGACTTGGTAAATCTATCTACAATCAACCAAACTGCATCGAACTTCCTCGGAGTCCATGTGAGCCCAACGATGAAATCCATAGTGATTCGCTCCCATTTCCACTCCGAAATCTCTAGCTTCTGAAGCAATCCACCTGGCCGCTGATGCTCATACTTCACCTGTTGACAATTAAGGCACCGAGCCACATATTCTACTATGTCGTTCTTCATTCTTCTCCATCAATAATGCTGCCTCAAATCCTTAAACATCTTTGCGGCACCTGTATGAATGGTGTACCGCGAACTGTGAGCCTCCTAGAGAATCAAATCACACAAGCAATCTACATTAGGCACACATAGCCTGCCCTGCATCCGTATTACACCGTCATCTCTAATAGTGACTTCCTTGGCATCACCGTACTCAACCATGTCCTTAAGGACAAGCAGATGGGGGTCATCATACTAACACTCTCTGATACGAGCATAAAGAGAAGACTGAGAAACCACAGAAGCCAAAACCCTGCTCGGCTCGAAAATATCCAATCTGACAAACTGGTTGGCCAAGGCCTGAACATCCAAGGCTAAAGGCCTCTCTGCTACTGGTAGATATGCTAATCTGCTCAAACTCTCTTCCTTGCGACTCAAGGCATCGGTCACCACATTGGCCTTCCTGAGGTGATAGAGAATGGTGATGTCATAATCCTTAAGTAGCTCCAACCACCTCTACTGCCGCAACTTAAGATCCTTTTGTTTAAACAGATGTTACAGACTCCGGTGATCGATGAAGACCTCACAAGGGACACCAGACAAATAGTGCCACCAGATAATTAAGGCATGAACAATAGGTGCTAACTCGAGGTCGTGGACATGATAGTTCTTCTCATGCACCTTCAGTTGTCTATACGCGTAGGCAATGACCCTACCGTCCTGCATCCACACTGCATTGAGACCAATGCGCGACGCAACAGAATACACCATGTAGGACCCCGAACCAGTAGGCAACATTAACACTAGGCTGTAGTCAAAGCAGTCTTGAGATTTTGAAAGCTCTCCTCACCTTCCTCGGTCCACCTGAATGGAGCACCCTTTTGGGTCAATCTAGTCATAGTTGCAGCAATAGACGAGAACCCTCTACAAATCGACGGTAATACCCCCCCAAGCCAAGAAAACTCTGGATCTCCGTAGCTAAGGACGGTCTGGGCCAACTCTGCACTGCTTCAATCTTCTTCGGATCTACCTTGAACCTCTCACTCGATACTACATGACCCGAAAATTCCACTAACTATAGCCAGAATTCACACTTCAAAAATTTTGCATACAACTTCTTTTCTCTTAAGGTCTAAAGCACAGTCCTCAGGTGTTGCTCGTGATCCTCCCGACTCCGAGAGTACACCAGAATGTCGTCAATAAACACAATGATGAAAGTGTCAAGATAGGACTGAAATACACTGTTCATCAAGTGCATGAATGTTGTTGGGGTGTTGGTCTTCCCAAAGACATCACAAGGAAATCATAATGACCATACCGAGTCCTGAAAGCAACCTTCGAGATATCTAGCTCCCGAGTCTTCAACTGATGATAGCCTGAACGCAAGTCGATCTTAGAGAACACTCTGGCACCCTAAAGCTAATAAATTAGGTCATCAATACGTGGCAATGGGTAGCTGTTCTTCACTGTAACCTTGTTCAACTGGCGATAATCAATACACATTCGCATAGAACCATCCTTTTTCTTTATGGGCAAGATAGGGGCACCCTAAGGCTACACACTAGGCTGAATGAAGCCCTTATTGATCAACTCTTGCAATTGTTCCTTCAATTCTTTCAACTCAGCTGGGGCCATACGATAAGGTGGAATAGAAATGGGCTGAGTGCCCGGTGAAAAATCAATGCCAAATTCAATATCCCTGTCGGGCGGCATGCCCGGATGATCCGCCGGGAATACATATGAAGTGTCCCTCACTACTGGAACTGACTCGATGGTAGGAGTATCAACACTAACATCCCTCACATATTCCAGATATGCATCATACCCCTTCTCAACCATTCGCTGAGCCTTAAGAAAAGAGACAACCCTACTATGAACATGATCTAAGGTACCTCTCCACTCTAGCCGCGGTACACCTGGCATAGCCAACGTCACCATTTTGGAGTGACAGTCAAGGATAGCGTGATAGGGCGGCAACCAGCCCATGACCAAAATAACATCGAAATCTACCATACCAAGCAATAACAAATCGGCTCTGGTCTCAAAACCACTAAAAACAATCAAACACGACTGATACACAAGGTCAACAACAATAGAATTACCTATAAGTGTAGACACATAGACAAGAGAACTCAGAGAATCACGGGATACACCCAAATACGGGGAAAAATAAGATGATACATAGGAATAAGTGGAGTCTGGATCGACTAAGACTGATGCATCTCTATGATAGACCGGAAGAATACATGTGATGACCGAATCGGATACAACTGCCTCCGTCCTAGCGGAAAGGGCATAATATATGGCCTGGCCTCCCTCTCTAGGGTGACCTCTACTTGTCCGACCTCTACCTCGAACGGGATGTCGAGGTGGGGTAGCAGCTGCTACTGTAACGATAGTCTCAGGACCCCTCGGTCTTGATCAGCTGGGCTGGGCGCTGAAAGCACCCCATGCAGGAGGTGCAATAGACAATGGCGGTGCATAATAAGGAGCCTGGGGCCTAGGAGTGGTCGGATCACTACTGGAGGCTGGAAGTGCTGAATGAATAGGGCGACCTACATAACCCCTACTATGACGAGCTGTAGCTGGGTCACGAGTATCACTATAAGTGCTAGACTCTCGAGACCTCTTGGCCTCCCTCTCTTCTCTCTCCCGAGTCAACATACTCTCTAATCTCCTGGCGATCCCTACCACCTGCTGGTATGCGATGTCCATCTCAAACTCTAGGGCCATGCTAAATTTGATACTGGGGTTGAGCCCCTCAATAAATCGACGAACCCGCTCCCATACAGTAGCAACCAAGGCCGGTGCATGCTTGGCCAAATCAGTGAACCGGACCGCATACTCTGACACGGTCATAGAACACTGGTGCAACTGCTCAAACTCTGCACGCCATGCATCTTTGAGACTCTGGGAACATACTCCCTCAAGAACATATCTGAGAACTGAGTCCAAGTACCTCCTAACTCCACAATCACCCTACGGAGCTATAGGAACCGTCGAAACTCCATTCCGGAGTCGTCTTCAAACAATTCAAACTACGGTAAATTCCTAGAACTTAATCTTCAGATTTAGGGACTATGGGTCCTATTTCACTCCGAAACGCTTCCGAATCTGACACCAGCACCATGGCAAGTCATAAAACCCAAAAATGAAATAGAGGGAGCTAATATTCTCAAAACGACCGGCTGGGTCATTACAACAAGCTGCCCAGGCAATAAGCCACTCAAACACTACCCTAGATTTCATATGATGCCATTAATGCACCAATATGGTACAGCTCGAATTTGATACATAAGGATGAACGAACTCTGGAAAAGAACCACACAACCCGCGTAACGAATAAAATGGTCGAACAACTGCTATGAACCCTTCTTAGAGAATGGGAAACAAAATACACAAAAATAAATATAGGGAATCATACTCATCATCTCACCATTGTGGCGGGCAACCCGATCCACACATAATACCATTATGGCGTGCAACCCGATCCAAACATGATACCGTTGCGGCGTGCAACCCAATCCAAACAATATACGTGTGGCGGCGTGCCACCCGATCCACACATAACAATAAACAAAAAAATACACTTTATGCCAAAATGCTTATACCTATGAAATACCGAATATCGACCACAAGCACACCAAGTACAAAAATACAACTCTGGAGGAGACTGATAGCGCCATAAGCTACAAAACCCAAGCACAACTAAGGTGCGATAAATGACCTTCATCTCGAGCGCCATCCTAATCATATAACACGACAAGCTACACGAGATCACAACACATGTGCGAATAATCAAGCCATCTAATAACCCACATGGCACAATAGATTATTACATAGAATAGCTGACGACGGGAATAACATCCAACGCCCGAAGACTCCTCCCTATGCAACGCTATGTCGAATGAACATATCCAACTGATGTAGAGCACACATTCACATTAGACCCACCAACCGGCCTCAAGCCGATTCTGATCATAACATACTGGGCCAATAACCCTTCAAGGATCCACAATGGCCCTATTCATGACACACACGAGCAGCCATCCAATCTGGCCAAACTCTCACAGTCCGCAACCAACTGACTAGAGCACCTTTCAGGCCTAAACCCTCACATTAGCGATAGAACCAAAATCTCCATAATTGATTTCAATCCTTAACAATCAAGTGACTAACATGTCACACCTATACAAATCTCCCCGTGGGGTACGCTCCCATGACCTTCCACCCCAGGTAGCAAAGTCCGCACATCCATACCACCAACCATACTAATTTTGCAAAGAAAATCAAGAATCCGCAAATCAATACGCAAAGCCTCTTGCAGAGAATGCCGTTCTCGGGTGACACTAAAGAAAATGCCAACTTACTCTGGGCATCTGAATTCTCCCACTGCTCATCCGAGCTCGTGACATTCTTGTCAACAACGAACTGCAACCTTGATCCTCAACTTTCAAATTCTCATGCCGCTCACTGCACCTATCATGCCGCTACGCGAAAATAAACACTTCTGTCACGCCCCGAACCTAGGAGCGAGACCAGCACCCGGTGCCTCACCTAACCTGGCGTACCAAATTGCGACTAAGGGACTCTGATCATATAATGTCATACTTTGGCCATGGGACCACCTTGCAAGACACTTTGCGAAGCAAAATATAAAACTGAATGGAAACTAGCACTACCTAAACATCAATATAAAACTAGG